>UXGD01003734.1:0-19345 GCA_900474315.1 Torymus auratus
GATGGGAATAAAGTACTATATGTAACTCGGGAGAAAAGTCGATGATTCCCTCGGGTGATCACTGCCCTCGCTTCGCTCGCTCGGGCAGTAAACCCACCCGCGGGAATCAAGAGCGACTTTTCTCCCTTGTTACATAATGTACTATTTCATTTGGTTTATTTTTACCGCATAAACTAATATTTGTACAATTTCAACTGTCATGATTAAAAAAGTTAATATCTTAAGCTCACGTTAAAATTTCATATGAAAACAAAGAATGCAAGAAACGGCGACGAATGTGGCTTTGCGAGACTTGCATATATAAATTTGTTAACGAGCTGCTACTAACGTTCTTTCTTCTTTTTTTGACATTTTCTTATTTTATCTCTATTTTCGTTAATCTCATATAAACGTTCGCATTACGGTAGCCTATGTATACATATATCTAAGTATAAATTTGTATGATAAATTGATTATGTAATAATATAGTACGTAGAATATTCGACATTGATCCAGCAATTCTACTCCCGTATCCAAGACTCGATTACATAGCATTTTCTTATCTGTATAATAAAAGTTACGCGTTTCTGAATTAAAAATGAATTTTTTTCCGATTTTCGCATCTCTACGAAGGCATCAAACTTTCAAACTACATCTTAATCTAGAGAGGTTATCACACGCTATGACCATTTTCCTCGGCATCATACATGCATCAATTTTACTTTTTAAATGTCGAGGTCGAACAGCAGATCGTTTTTCGCTTCGGACGATTCATCGCCGTCGGAATGGTTCTCATCAGTCTCGGTTTTCTCCTTATTATTCTTACTAGCGGTGCCATTCGTCTCCGCAGTATTACGCTTCTGCTTCCGTTTGTTGTTGGCATTACGCGGCGAATGCTCGATTTCGATATTGGCAGTTTTGTGGGCTTCGGTACACTTGTTTGATTGGTGAAGAATGGGCCGGACCGCGTCAGCCGCGTCACGCTCCGGTTCACTCTTAACCTCGACTTTGTACTTTTCACGCTCATCCGTTTCAGAGTTCTCACTCTCGCTCATGCGTCGCTCGTGTGCACGTTTTTTGTTGCGCAGTTTTCGTTGATTTTTCTTACGCTGCCCCAAAATACTTGAGTTTGATCTGTAATAAAATTTGTATGTTTCAACATTTTTGTATTACTTAAAATACTCCTTATAAAAATATTTATTAACTTATTTTTTCCTAAAAGGAATAAAAATGTTTATTTTTATTTATTTATTTTATAAAATAAGTTGATAATTATTATAATAATTATTTCCTAGATAAATTTGAACAGTTTAATACAGAACTGTGATTATATTTTTATATAAACACTTACAGAAAATTTTTAAATATTACAATAATTGTAATATTATTATATAAAGATATAACTAACCTATAAAGTTGACGAGAGACTATATCATTGAACCGAACAGTTTTCTTTAGACTTGAACCTTCCGACTCAGAATTAAACTCATGTATTGATTCACTGAAATTTACTGAAGATACTACAGCAGTATTATCATCTATACTTGATTCTGAAACAGACCATGAGAAATGACGAGATTTCAAGATACTTTTGTATCTTATATTTCCATTAATGCTACCCATACTGCTTGAGAGTTCATCTCCACTACTTTCAGAAACAGATCTTGATTGTATAAAACTTCTCTTTCGCTCTTCTGCTTGAGAAGAATTTTGTTCACTTTCATGTTCATACTCATCATCTGTGTCTAAACTCTGAGAGCGAACATTTACAATAACTTCGGTTCCACTTCTGATAACCTCAACATTTTGATCAGTCTCCAACTCTGGATCTTCCTGTATTACAATAAAAAGAAATTATATATAGATTAATTAGTGACTAAATTTTAAATTAAAATTTTTGATTATTATTTTGGTATTGATGAACTAATTACTTTTTACATATCGAAGTAAATAAATGATTAATAAATATTTACCACCAGTGCTTGTAATCTATTTTTAATAGATGTAGCAGCTGATAAATCTTTAAGTTCCATAAATTCTTCATCCAAGCCAGCATAGTACTGAGAAAGTGATCCACCACTTTTCATTTTAATAGATAACACAACATTATTGTCCCATGGCTCAACTGTTAAGGTTTCTGGCAAAACTGTATCTTGATCTATTTTTAAACATAATGAATGATACACAGGAAAAAATCCAGCTCCAATGGATGTGAGTAAAATGTGAAGACCAGTATTGTTCTCTAATATTTTGTGCTGTATAGATTCTGAATCTACATTTTTTATGTGTATGGTGACAGCCAAAACATTTTCGTAAACATTACATGTAAACGCTGGAAGAGAGTACTTTACATTAGGGTTCATAAATGACACATCAGCTTTCATATTTTCACTAGTCCGTAAAGCTGTATCAACACAATCACTTTGCATTTCTTCGTTTTCACTCAAAACACTAATTAAGGGATGATTTACAGATTTTTGTGAATCACTTGAATCTTTATTCACTGACTGACTGCTTACAATTTTTGATTCTGGTATAGGACTTCCATGATCACTTTCTACTCCACTATCCTCTTTTGTATCATGGAAGGATCTATCTCGAAGAACAGGTAATGTGACAGTTAATTTTCTGTCTTGCGTGTCAAATTTTGCAGTACCAGTATCGGGATTAACTCTGTACGATAAAGGTAGTTCTAAGAAATATTTAGCTGGCTTTTCACTTTTTAATGTTAAGTGACGTTCTTGAACATCTAATGTTGCATCCCCAGCAGATGATAGTAATGGAAGATGAATATCAACAACTAAATTTTTAGGAATTGCTGCATGCATCTTGGCATCCTTAGAATTTATAAACTCATCAATTGCAAGTTCACTTTGATGCTTTACAATAAATTTTGGCGTCGCGTATGCCGAATTTTTATTTTCAGTCTTATCTCTCGATTTAAAATATTTCGTGTTTGGAGTAGATCGTTCAGGTTTATCAGATAGTTTTGACCGCCGCTCTCTTGTAATATCATAACTTGACATAAGTTTCTGATATATTTCAGGCTCTATGTTTAATTTTTCATCTGGCACTTCACAAGGTCTCCTTATTACAGTGGGTTGACTAACTCCTTTGAAGTTCATTTTAGGAAACTTCAAATTCTTTCGATCCAGCTTGACCTGTAAATGAAAAATGATATGTTAAGGCAAAAGATAAAACTATGTTTCTTCTTGATTAAAAAAAAATAAAAAATCTTCAATATTTAAAAAGCCATATTATCAATGAAAATTTTGTTTACAAAATTATTTAAAATTATCAAATACAAATATGTCAAATGAACAATGAACAAATTTAAAAAAATAATTTTTTGCTTGGTAATATTATATGTGGTAATATAAATATGAATAAAAAAATCTGATCAATAATTACATTTTCATAATAATTATGCAACACCAACATGTGATTGCATTCTTTATCACATGATGAGCCTGAGAACCGACGAAAAATCAATCAATGCCAATATCAGAAAGTTACATCCGCGCATTCATTCAGGAAGATAAACAATCGAACAACCCTGACACTTGCGTCTTAATATAGGAAACTCCGAGTCTTAAACTGGAGCAATCGTGCGTGTTGCATTCATGAATGAAGTATAGAGCGACAAACGGCCGATCAATATTAAAATTTATTAACTCCCAGCTATTGTACTACTTCCTAAGAATTTCATTACATAAGCTTAGACCTTATCGTCACGTACAAACAATGCAACAATCGTACTATATGTTTATATTATTGTTTACGAGAGTGCAGTGTGCGCGACGGCCACGACAACGCGGCGGCGCGGCCTAGCAACAATATGCACGCTATATATAAGTACGTCGCAGCGTAAAAAGGGAAGGCGTCAGACACTACTGACATAAATTGGACAGTTCATAAGTAGTAAAAAACGACAGCCATGCGAAAAAATCGAAATTCCCTGAGCAAGAGGGGAAGAAACGAAACGTTCCAGAAGAATCGATAGCGCTGTAGGTCACGTACTACTCCCGTGCTATAATATGCAGCACGTATATGTATATCCTATAGGCCGAGTGTATCGTCACCTTGAAGTTGTTCTCCACGCCGTCGAGGGCCGTGTCGTTGACGATGTCCCTGAAGCGCGTGTTCCTCTGGGCCAAGTAGATCGTGTCCGGGTGGAAGACAACGTCGAAGACGCGGCAGCGCGCGTTGCTCTTGTCGAGGTCGTCGCGCGGCGGCGTGAGTACGTACGGTATGGACCAGCTGAGGCCCTTCTCGCCAGCGGCCGGCTGGCTCGTGGGCTTGCCCACCCGCTCGCTCTTGCCGATGTTGAGGAAGCACTTGAGCCGGCCGTCGAGGCTGGTCTTGATGACGTAACCGGGCTCGGGGTTGACGAACGTCACGTCTACGCCCCGCTCGCGCTCCAACAGTCGGATCTCCTCCTCGTACTGCTTGCGGTTCTCCGGGTCGCTCACCTCTTCCGCGTACTCGACGAGCAGCTTGCGGAACTCCTCCTTTTTCATGCATTCCGTGAGGGTGTGCAGCTCCTCCCGGGTAACGTCCAGGTCCTCCCAATCCTTTTTCCGTTGCTCCTCGTACGCGTCCATGTTTTTTACCACGTTTATACGTAGCAACGTAGCTCTTCTCTGCCTCGCGTTCGGCTCGCTCGTCTCTTCTCGCCGCTAGTCGTCGCGCCGCCTAGGCCCGAGCGCTATATATACGTACACTACTTATACATACAACAGCCGTACTAGGTACCGCTCGCGTGTTTACAAATAAAACAGCAGTTGAGGGGCTGGTCCCTATATACGTGGGTTTTTTAAAGCGGCGGTGCGCACGCGTATAGCGATGATAACCGCTGGCCGCAGGCGCAGTGCCGCTGTTTACAGCCGATAGCGTCGTAGAAGAGTCTAGAGCGTAGGGGGAGGGGCGACACACGACACGCAGCACCAGTCAGCACCACGTGGACGGCGGTCGTCGCTCGACGTCTTGTGAGGAAAGAGCTGGTTGCCTGCTTTGTATATAATAGGATTTCCTGTATATGTGTCAAAGTGATGTTAGCTGTACACTTATAACCTGTAAACGACGAATGTGCACTGCCTTGTCGCGCCGGCCGGTTCGTGGTCGCGCCAAGAACTAGCAAGATTTGAATTAAATTCTTTAATTATTGAGGCAAAGCTTTTAGACGAAAGCTTTTGATGACAGAAAATCCGTCTTTTATATAGTATGCGTAAAATACCTACTATACACATTATTTTCGATGCGGAAAGTGGCACTTTGACAGATAAGTAGCGTGCGTATAGCTGTTTTCGCATTTTACGCGTAAAGTCGATTACATACGTAATACTTTTGACTTCCTTATCTGATATGTTATACTGATATGAAAAAAATCTTGAATCTAAAATAAAACATAAGGTGATTTATGTTGTCAGATTTATGTTTTAGTATCGATTATTTATAAATTATGATAAAAATCATTGTAAACAATCTCTTATTACTTATTCTAGATTAGCTTTCTTAATTCTTCTGACACAATCCGATAAAAAATAATAATTCTCTTATCACATTAAGGTTTGATATAAAATTTATAATCTCTAATTTACCACATTTCTTTTAATAAATTATAATATCTTTTGATAAAATTAAAAAGATTATTGTGTTGTTAAAGATAGTAAAAAAATAGTTGTTTCGTTACCAAGCAGCGTAAGGTAAAGTAGGTAATAGTGGGACAGTTTAGAGCATACTTTTTTTATAATCTGTTCTACTACGAAAACTAAGCATAAGTATACGTAGAATGAAATTTCATTTAGTATACATCATAAAGATATATTTAGTGTGTGTGTGTGTGTGTGTGTGTGTGTGTGTGTGTGGGTGTGTGTCAATCAAAGGATCTTCAACGCATACCTGTACACTTTCTTCCCAACAACAATAATTAATACTACCTTTACGTGATCAACACACTAACGAACATTGACCTCCATCGACTTATCATCGCATTTACACTCTTCAGACAGCCGCCGACGCGATTCACATGCACAGTCGAGAGCACGCGCACTTTCTTTTCCTGCGCGTGCGCTACAGTGAAGACTATTTACATCGAAGGTATTTCAAAAGCAGCGCACAGCCGACCTTTTTCGGAGCAAATGCGCCAGCGTAATTTGTGAATAATAGCGCCACTTTCACGACACTCCCTCTACACGGCATTCCTATATACATATATATACACGCTGTAAGCATATTTTTTCTTTTTCTTCTGTTTGGCTCTCTTGCCGCGGATTTTCGCGTTAGGAAATCACGCCTACCGGCGACGTTTACGCGGGCGCGCGAGTAAAGATATTCAGATGCAGCTATATAGATGTATACTTATATATACACGTGGCTTTTTTATTAGAAAGGATTAAGAGGTCGGACAATTGCAAAAGGTGCATGAGTTATTGCTTTCGCGCGAGCGTGAATAAGCTGCTTTTATGGTGTTTTCGTGGGAGTTTACGAGTGTAATGTACGATGCAGCCGTTATAGTGTTTATATGCCGTAAATATTTCTATACTGACGAAATTAACGCTGTGTCGATTGGGGATAAGAAACGAAGTTTACTGCTTATAGATAAAACAGACAGAGCGAGTACATGCAAATATGAATAAATGATGTAATAAGTTTAGAACTATAGCTGAGCAAAACTATAACAATAAACGGGTCGCAGTAAAACTGTTTTAAAATGCTTAACAATCGATAATTGTGGACTGGAAATCTAAATTAAGCAAATATTTAACTTGCTGGTGCCGGTATCAATAGGAAAAATATGTATTGTATATTTCCTGCATATTTTGAATTTACTTGAAAAATGAATGACAACATGTTAATATTAATTAAAAAACAAATTTCATAGGAATTTCTACGAGCCGCAGCTTCATTACTCAAGCGCGCCTGTTTATAATGGTTTTAATAAAGCCTATATATAGCATCGCTAGCTCCTCCTTTTCACATTTCATCAGCATTTTCTCAGCATTAAAGATCACTTTTTCCAGCTTAATTAGCTATAGCTCTACCTCCATTCATTCAGCGAGAGCGCAATATTATGAACATCATAACAAGAGCCCCTTATCCTCAGCAACAATACCTTACGATCAGCGATTCCCACAAATAGCGCATGTATAGAAAAAGCTTGCAGGCTACACCCGGTATAATAAAGCTACCTATGTGTATATTCACACATCTGCGGGCATTGAATTCACGGGCCCATCTCACATCGCAGGCGGCCGGCGCGCAAAGTGGTGGTATTATATGTATAGTAGAGTGGGGACTGGCGAGAGGCACGGAGCACGTGGGGGCCGTGCGGAGCTCGCGCGACTAGCAAGCGACTGACCCACTGACATTCCCGGCGTGGCTGGGCGCGAAGACGCGCGCCGCGCACCGCACCGCCGACGTGCGTGCGAATCATGTGTCGCTGTCGCGTTTCTTATACCGCGGGTGCAGTTGTACTTATCACCATTATTGAGGAAAGTGCGTGAGCATATACGTTATATATAATCATGAGAAGGTGCAGGGGCATCTCGGTGCTGGTCAGCCTGGCGCTGGTCATGGGCTTCCTCGTTCTCACCTCGAAGCTCGTGCTGGTCGACGACGACGAGGACGCCTACGTCGAGGAGCCGGCGATGGACGCGTCTTATCAGAGCGAGGATATTTACGAGACGGAGCAGGTGCCGGTGTCGAGGTCGACCGAGACTATGCGGGTAAGGCACATATCGCGTTCGAGGTGAATTATTACTTATCTGTGGTCGCGGGAGGCGAAGGTGCGTTGCAAATACTCGCGGTCTAGTTATTTTTCTGCGCGCGAGAGTTGATGGAAAAGATACAGATCCTGACCTTCGGCTCCCACGATGATTTATGCAACCTGTCAGTCAGCGTGAGTCAGTCGCGGGGTTTATCATTGCTCGATGAAAGGGGAAGAGGTTGAATGGAATTTTGAAGCGTATTTTATTCAATGAAATTCGCGCGTTCCTTCGGGCCTTTTTATTCGTCATTATCGAGTTACGCAGGAATTTTTAGTTAATATTATTATAATATATACGCGCTATTGAGTTCATAAAGTAACTTTTTTTTTCTTTAATCAAGGCTACTCTAATATTAGAATGTAAAAATGGTTATACATTTATATTTTAGTTAATAGTATACAATCGTGTTTAGATATAGGCATGATTAATATTCTGGGAATAATTCGGATGCATGGGGCATGTTAATGTATCAATTAGAGATGAATAGATTTGCATGCCACATTTGCTATTCAAATGGTTTCCCACAAAGTTTGACGACAGTTTTAGTATTTGCAAAGTAATGAAATTAGTCTTATATTTAAAATTTTTTTATAAAATATTTTGGATAATCGTTGATAATTAATCATATTAACAAACTGTAAGTGACTTCGTTGCTAAATATCGTTTATGCACCGTGACAAATAGAGAATACTTTTTACAAGTGATAGTAATACTAGATTTACAAAGTATAATCAAAGTATCTATGGTTAATTTGCAAAATAAAGTCCAACTTCCCGGAAATGGATCTCATTAATAGCGACTTTTCGCTCATAGAATTACAGGTTTCGTAAAAAGTGAAACTCCGCTTAACGAACGTACGCTATAATAAACTCAGAAACAATTTGCTGATCATGCAAATGCCCGTATAACAACGTGAAACTCTGTCGTAAAATCTAACAGCATCCAGGTAAAAAAATGCACATCCCGAGCCTCCTACGCAACCGATACACATAGATTATCCTCTAATGGCTGGAAAGTCCATCCAATTTTTCCACTGCATGCGCCAAATTGCTTCTCTTTCTCTCCGCCAACTAACCTGCACCAAAAAAAGACAACAACCACCGCACACTTTTTTCAGAGCAAGCGCGCAATTCCGAAAATTAGCGCTAAATTTACGCAACCGACCAGTCTACACACCCATACGTACGTACGCATTGCACGCAAGGGAAAACGTACGAGCACTGCATTTAGGACGCGCTCGCGTGTGATGGTGAAAGCGTTTTTCCGCAACTGCGCGCGAGCTAGAGCTCGATCGCGTTCCGCTTTATACTTACGCATGTGTGTGCACGCGCGCGGTTCTCTTTATTATTTCAGAGAGTGAGAGAAGGAGCGAGAGAGACAAAAAGAGACGAGCATGCGTTGTAGGAGCAATTTTCGCTCGTGCAGGCGCACTCGGAATTAAAGGGCGCCCGAGATATTGAGAGGGAAGGGTTGCTATAACGGAATAGCAGTGTGAATAGAGGGAAGAGTGGCACGGAAAGAGAATTTCGAGAAGTAGAATTTAATTGAACGCGAAGAGAAAAAGTGTATGAGGAACGTTTTTTAAAAGAGAAAATCTTGGTTTTTTTTTCTAATTAATGCGGCGTGGCAATAAAAAATCTTCATAATCATCTAATATAACTTGCATCGTTATAGTAAACCAACTCTTATTTTGTAATGAATTCTCCTCAATCATCGTAAAATCTATTTTTAGTAAAAATTATCTAAAGAAACAATCGAATATAAACATTGTTTTAAGAAATTCAGTTATAAAATATAATAAATGTTCAAAATAATATAAAAGAGTATAGTTGTGAAAATCATCATTTTGATTACTCATCATCGATGGCGAAATAATATATACAGAAAATACTTTTCGTTTAGGGTACATGAATTCATTACGCGTCGCGCAATCGCGTGGGTGTAGCAACTGTATATTGATGACATAAAAAAATAGTGTCAACACGAGTTCAAGTCTGCTACATCAAAATAATGTAAGATTGTAAATAAAGAACATTTATATAAGAAAATTACTTGGCATCAAGATTTCGCGTACTATTAAGGATATCAGCGTTGAACGCGTACGAATTCAAACATAAACGAAAGCTAGGTCTCGAATATTGTATTGCTCAGTTACATAAAATTGAAACGATCATAGTGATCCACCAAATTCGGCACACCGCGAATCCACATAAATCAATGAAAATAGATGAATAGATCAGTCGGGAAACGCGCTCTGGCGGGATTGTATCAGCTAAAAGCCGGCTGTCGGGTGAAATCGGGATAGGTGTTATATATGATCACGGAAGGGAACATTTCCACGTACAATTTGTACGTGTGTGCGTGTACTCCGGGCTCGTTAAACTTTAACGTGTTACTCAAGTGCGAATCTCCTGGAATGCTCGGCAGGTATGAGCCGAGGCATTTAGGTGTGGCTTTTATGGTGATTTTGCGTGTGCTATAGAATCTGCATTGTATTTTTTAAAATGGACCAGCGGCTATTCACTCACGCAAGCCTTTTTAATTACACGCGGGTTTACAAGACAATGATGTTTCCGTAATTAATGCTAATATTAGAATTCCTGAGATTCTTTAGAGTTTTTGAGAGTTTTCCATATTAATGGTGCTACATTAGATTTAGCGAGCGTCTGATTATCATGTTTTCCTTTATTTTCGGATAATGTATTCAAAGGAAACAAGTACTTTGTAATATAATCAATGCAAATTAATTTCAATAACGTTGTAAAATGCTTTTAGTTGAACCGGAGAATTTATGTTCATCGAGAGTTAATAGTGAATTAAAGATTTTAAATTACAATGATTATAACTTTTTATCGCAACAGTAAACCACATCTCATTTTCAAGGAACCTTTTATTGGCCAAATAAGCGTTAAAAAATAGATGAAATAAATAGATTTGAAGAAAAGAAAAGAGAACGAGAAAAAGGCAAATATACATATAAAATAGAAGGGAAGTGAGAGCGAAAAAACGAGGGAAGCAGCCGGAGAATTGACTGCGGAGTATCAAGTGCAGCCGTCCGCATCGGGGAATTTCAAAATATTAGAGCCACTTTAGCGGTCCAATTAGGGAGCATTAATTTGCGTACTAGCATGCGGCAAATTTTCCTCCCGGTTCGCTCACTCGCATTTGCTTTACGAGCGCTCCACCCACCGAGCGCGGCTGAATTTACACACTGCTCTGGTAAAACGAGAGATGAAATGCACGCAGTTACATACATACGTATATATAGACTCGGGGCGAAAATCTGGTTTATCCGGCGTAATTTTCCGACTAATGGGCTCAGCGCATTTTTTGCGGCGGCGGTGTCTGCAGTGCGAAAATTACGCAGCAGCACGCGTGCACGGCGCGTTTTATGCGTGCTTGACCGTTTTGCGGGTTTTCTTTGATCGCTGTTTTAATGCGTTAAAATATGTAGAAAATTGAGGATTTTCGCTGTTTTTATGCCGTGCTGCGGCGAGGTACATAGCTAACGGCTGTTGTGGTTTCGGTTTTGCATAGCGAGAGGGAGCGTTTAGCCGCATTTTAAACGTTGCGGCTAATCATCCGAAAATATATCATTATATAAATCAGTTGAAAAATATACTACATCACGCAACATTGTACCATTTTCGTAGAAAATTATACGAGTTGTGATATCCTGAGCGTGTTGCGTACAATATTTTTCGATATAACGTTCGACAAGGCCATTTTTTTCAATTTGGTTTAGTAATTTTGTAAATTGTCAAATACATTTAGTTTTTTTACTGAGCGCGATTCTACTGGCAGCTACCTTTTTAATGGTAACTCCAAGTTGATATTAATGGCCCTGCAATACAAGGTGAGGTGTAAATGGAATAAAAATATCAGAAGTTGGTTTTCGCATTTTGTCAATCAATTGACTGACGGCTCATTTCACCGTATAGACACTTCTATACTCTGTTGACTTTTGTCTTGACAAGGGACGTATCCAAAATACTCGGAACATTGACAAAACAATCCCTAGTATACTTTTCATTCCAGCTATATACTACCCCTTCGACAGCTAGATCGTTAGTATCAACTTTTTTATTTTTCCGTTTATGTATACAATTAGATCGTCTACAAAGAGTAGAACTAGGTTCATTAGTGTCATTATTACGTTACTTTACCCACTTGTAATGTATCGATTAGTTTTGGTATTTTGTTTAATTTTTCGTTTGCATTTGAGGTGCAACATTTTTTAGTGCGGGTATCATTTCAGAGACGGTATTGATAAGGTATGATGAATATTCTTTTAAATATTTACATTCTGATAAATCTTGTATAAAAATTCTTTCATCTAAATTGCATCGAATGCTGGAAGTTTCACTTTCTCGCAGTTGGTCTAAATATTCTATTCAATTGTGGAAATAATTATACTCTGAGTTGAGCAGTATTTTCTGTTTTGTTTTGCCTACGAATATTTATTGATTTTTTAAATTCGTTTTTAATTTTAATTTTTAGTTGTTTGGCATAGCTCCTTCTACTAACACTAATTTACAATAATAATAAGGACATAACATTTATTATTACTTCATCTCTTGCTATGAGGTATAATTTCATCGCTTATGGCTCAATTAATTGTTGCATTATATGTAACAGATAGAGAAAACTGCATCTACAAGAACAAAAACAAGAGACATTAATTTGTCTATTTCAGAATTATCTAGCTTTTGTTTGTCTTTTTAGAACCATAGCCAATTATTTTTATTTTATAATTAAGTGGATTTTTCGGTGACTTATGTGTTGAGCCAGTATACTCTGGCTTTTCGGACCTGTAAAGGTTCAATAGAATCATTCAATATCATAGTTATTGGTTAGTTTAAAGTGGATATCAATTGCTCTATCGATGCTTCTATTGTAGGCAGTGTGTTATCTAATTTCAGATTTTAGATATCTACTCTACTACCGGAAATACTTACGGATATGTGTTACTTCTTTAAAATGTTTGGACGTTAGTGTATATTAAATTGATTTTAAACTTTATTTTACTATTTTATATACGTAATAAAACAGATGAGCTATAGACCTATCAGTAACAGAATTCATTGACATCAAAAGTTAAAGTAATGCAGTATCAATTATATAAATATATATTATATACTTGACGACATTTAATTATTATTATTTTTTTTTCTAAACTCTCACTTCCCACTATTCTATATTATGAAGTCATGTTAAATATAAAAATTATATACACATATATTATTTTTTAATTGTAAAAAATATAAAATTAGTAAATAAAATTATCTTGATGTTTAATTTACGAATTAACACGATCTGAAAGAACTTGTCCGCAAACTCGAAAAGTTCACGACGAAGATCCGAAGCTACACACTGCACTATCTAAGATTTACACACGACCGTGTCATCCGCAGATGCAGCGCTACGTGACGCCGTCGTTAGCGGAGTTGGGCGAGCGTGGGCTGCCGCCCGCTATGAACGAGCACGTGCTGATGGTGACGCGGGTGCCCGAGGCCGGCAGCGAGCTCCTCGTCCTCATCCTCCAGCGCCTCCAGGGCTACAACGCGTTCAAGCACATAAGACTGCCGCCGGGCGACGAGGGCACGCTCAGCAACCTCCAGCAGGTACAGTAGTAAAACACCGCGCGTCTTAAAACTACGAGCTGACCGTAAAAAAGGAAAGGACCCGAGTTTCTCTGGCCGAGGGAAATGTTGCGAAAAACCCGATTTGCCAGTCGTACATTTTACGGGGATTCAGGAGTAATAAGCTTTTATGATTTCATCTTTATTGATACGCTTTGGGGCTTATCAGTGTGCTAATACCGCAGGGTCATTCGCGTTCGAAGTTTCCACTAGCCAGTTTTGTGTAAAAATAAGTCTGGGTAAGTAGATAATTACTGCAGGTGGGCGGCGTTACGTTATATTTTTATGTTTATTATTTAATATAAAATGGATCTAGTAAAAAAAGTGAGAAATAGAGAAGCTTTATATCAGCTATAAAATCATTCACGATTAAGACATCGCTTGTACGCACCTACATGACAAACGCCTCGGGCTTATTTAATAGGCGAACGTGAACTTTTCATGCCTTCAATCAATGCTAGTCTGGTTTTCAAAAGCTTTGAAAAAAAGGAGTCTAGTAGTGGTTACTTTCATAAGCGTATACAAATTTAAAATGACATTTCAAGCTTAAAATAAATAAAATGAATATTTATAATCTATGCAAATGTTTTAAGTGTGTAAAACTTATGTAATTTCAAATAAATTCTTAAAAACTTTTAAGTTTTTAGTTAAAACAGGTTTCTGCGTGAAAATGATAATTTAAACATATTTAAATAAGTGCATAAGTATGTACATGATAGCGAAATTTCGTATGAGTAGATAAATTTTTGACTCTTTTAGAGATAAATTATATTTATAATATATTCTCAGTGAAAAATGATCATAGTTGTAAATACGGTACATTTACTCAGTAAAAGCTTGTAAATTCAAACACCAAAAAAGAAAGTCTCTATAATAACTTCTCGTTGATGGACGGATAATAAAGGACCATTATGCGCTATTTACATATTGTGATGAATATCAGCTTAGGAACTACTCATTCAATTATCTAAACCATATACGTAAATCAGGCTTAATAAGTACCTTCGGTGTACTTTCTATTAAATGCGCGAAAAATTGATTACTCCTCGTCTTAATAAATTAGAAAATTTAGCCTACGCGATCGATAACAATGCAGCATTTTCCGCTTCAGCGCGTCCAACACGGGAATCCAATTAAAACTACACAATTGCAATAATACAATAATCCATTGGACGTTTATGAGATAATCCTTTATAGAGCCAGCTCCGTTATCGTACTTTTATCACGCGCAAACGTGGGAAAACAAAGTTGATCATCTCGCGCGCAAAGACACACATAATAGAAATTGTCCGAGTAGTCGCGCTTTTATGTCCTTGTTATCGTGAAATGAAACTATGAAAAACTTTTGCCAGCGCGCGGGCGCGCTTTACAACTTTCTTGGAAGCCGTATAGTTACCCGAAGTGTAGCTATATGCAGGCATAAGTAGCGAGCAGCGCATCGCGCTTCGATCGAATAATTGCGAAACATTGTGGGACGACACGCGCGCCGCGTTGTAAGTACACCGGGATTGTTTTTTCGCTGCGCGCACTTTCTTAATAGAGGCGCGGGGCAATTATTATTAGGAAACTCGTTGGGCTTTTAGTTTTGCCTCGCTTACACCGCCGATGAGCTGTGTCATAATGATGAACGATACCTTGATCTTTAGATAGCAAATGGATTGAAGAAAAAATTGACGTGATGCTTTCATGAACTATGAGTCACAGGTGTTCTTTCAATATAATATAAAAAGGATAATTTTTATTTATTATCGTCAATTAACCTTTGAGAAAATAGTAAGAAAAACTTTTGTACATGAACCTATACAATGTATACGTGTAATGATGGAATCAAATTTAAATTTTACTCACGAAAATCGATATTGTTACACACTGTATGCCCCATGTACCAAATTTTCGCAACTCCGGTACATAATGAAATTTGTTTCATTTATTCCCTTATCTTAATAAATTTTATGATGTGTTGTCAATGAAGAAGTATATCGTTGATTTTAGTTTATAATGCGGATTCATGTAAAGGAAATTGGAAATTGATATGATAATATTGAGAACCTTTCATATGGCAAAACTGTAAAAATTCAATGTGTGAAAAATGAGTTTGTTTGCACCTAAGCGTTATAGTGGTAGAAATAAAACGTGATTTTATTAGTTTTTTAGCACATAAAGTGAGCTGAATGCATACATATAAGCCTTTAATCGAGTTCCGCGATGAATGATAATTTGAATATTTCCGTGTAAAAAGCAACGCTCCAAAACTATTCAAATCAAGGTAGCATGTTAAACTTAAACGAATAATTACAATTAACGAATGTAAAAATTCTTGAAATAACAATGATAATATTAGAAAGTTTTGCTTGCCGAGCAAATAATTAATTCTTTTAATGATATATTAAATCATATATGCAACGTTTAATCGCACCAAAAAACTAGGATCTTGATAAAAGAAAACATTCAATTAACTTATTCATTTACAACGGAGAAGTAATACATAGTTCACATCGAGCAAAACATGAGGAACATTGCACGATCTCGGGTCGCCATAGAGAGCCGTGTATTAGCTTTTAATTTTCCCTATACACGCCAAAATGGCAATATACTTTCATTAATCGCGTGAGTCATTAAACTCCCCCTCCCCTCGCCCTCGCTTTTTTGAGTCTGATAATCATCGGGATGCTTATTTGGTTGCCCCGGGTGTGCAGGAGGCAGCGAGCGTGCATTGTATATTAATTTACGGTCGATTTTATATACCAACTTCGTACAGCACTGCAGCCAGTGGCACATTTCTCTGACAGAACAGGTAAATAACGATTTTCAGGCGTTTTATTGCGTTTCCATGGAAAAGCCATATCTGCTGTAAGCATGCACGGGAAAACGATGTGACGTAAGCGTGAGCGGCAAAAGTCAGCGTATAATGAGTTTTATTCAGTTTGTTCGATAGTTTTGTGTACACGCGGATGATAATCAAAGGGAGAGAGAGAGAGAGGATATTGAGCTGCGCAATCGTGCGCTCTTGACGGGCGTGATTGAATCGCGGCATTGCGAAGAAGAAGAAGAAGAAGGATCGATCGACAGGCACTTTTTTCATTATTTTCTTGTCCTGGGTAGATTGATTAATTTTATCGTTGGGTGTATTGGGAGAGCGAAAAAAAATTTTCTGGATGGGCATTTTTACGCAACTATACTGTTTGAGAAATCGATAACGAAAGTTGGACGAAGAATATAGCGTAGCCTCAGTGAATGTAAAATAAAATCGTTTATTTATTTCTATATAAGTTTCCTGAACATAAAATTTGAATGCGCGCAATGCAAGGCTTTTCTCACACAAATCACGAAGAAATTTCCGGCTTGGAGTAAACTGCCAGACAATGGGCTATGCAAAGTTGTGCGTAATATTAATTTACATAATGGACATATATGTGTTTACAAACTGTTCTTAAATACATATAATTCTCGTTAACTCTCTTGTGGGAATAAATTTTTCTTGTCAAAATTGCAAGTTTTATGAACAATTGTTATGATTTTACAAAGCCGGATGCTATTATGCGCAATTTGTTTTAATCTTGTTCCGCGGAGTCTGGATTTCACATGAAAAAGTGTAATTTTAATTATAAACGAAGAATTTCTACCAACTATTAGTTTATATTCATTGCGAAACGTTGCAAAAGTAAATAGCTTGATGTAATATCCGTTTACATTAAATATTTAAAATATCGCTATAATAATAAAATCATCTTAAAGTTGACTAAAATGATTTAAAAAACGGTCCGTTCAACGCTTTTGCTTCCAAAGTCTTATGTCACGATAATTTTTTTTCAAGCGTCGGAATATCCCAAAGTGATTAATTACTACTTTTTGTCACGCACAATAATGCACATTCACCTCTCTCCCTCGCCATCGAAAAGCTGCATAAACACAAACTGAAAGGCGAATCTTTGTCGAAAACAACCTCGAAAAAAGGCATCAGATCCGCAGCCCAAAGTTGACCTCATTGTGTCCAGGAAGCCGGCGCTGAAAATTACATAAGCAGCGCCTCCTCCTCTTGCATGGAGAGAGAGAACGGGCCTGCAGCCTCCTCTCTTTGTTCGCTCTCCGATCTTCGGCCGAAGGCATTCTTCTTCTCTTACTTTCGATCGCGCCGCGTGTGTGCGCCTGAACTTTCTAAGGTCGCGCGTCTCCTCTTTTATACCTCGCGCGCGCTATTGAGTATATATACCGACTTTTTTTTATACTGCAGCGCTTGCCAAAGAGGCCGCATCGCGGGATCGATAGGCGCGCCTCTCTCGCGCGAGAGAAGCGCAACACACTCCATCATTTTATTCGCGCACCCCGCATCGCTCGAGAGATTCACGGATGAGTAATTACGTATAGCCTCGCTGCACTTTTTCCTGTGGGAGAGGGAGAAGTGAGAGTTTGGAATATATATGGCTGTCATAAAGTAAGGAAACAATGAGTTGGTGCGAAATGCTACTCTGTTGGCGGGGGATCGTGAAAGATGTTGCAGTATGTAGTTTTTTAATAGCGATGGTTCTTGATATTCATTTATTTCATGAGATTCAATGGTTGATGTGATTTATTTATAGCTATAGATGATGGCTGTTTTGCAAATGTAAAAACTTTTATTAATCGTTCATCTGGGTTAAATCTATATTAAAGATTTTTTTGTATTGATAAAAGTAAATGCTTCCAATATGGCACACGGGATTTAAAATTTAAGATTTAAAATTTAAAAAGAATATCTTACAGTTTCCAAGAGATTACGTAAGTAATGTAAAATATACCTTGAAAATAGAAAAAGACTACTTTTGCGATTTTGAAAAATGGGTTCTTGAAAAAACTATGGAAAAACATATATATTATTTAAAATATTCAAATATGTTTATTTGTTTAAGGAATCAAAAAATCTTCTCCATATTCTAAGATTATTCATTTATTTTGTCTATATCTATAAAAAGTAATAGAAGAAATTATTAATAAAAAGATTTTATGTATAAAGTACCATACTTTCAATAATCTGTGCTCATTCGATCTTGGCCCCACGAAATTTCGAGGATACATTTAATAGCTATTCAAACATAATATATTAGCAGCTTCCAGCTTATTTAGACCCGAAATACATCTACTGGAACTATTGTCAAAAAATGGTGTCACGATGATATTAGGCGCTAGGCTAATTAGGAGAAGTTATCCTTTATGTTGTATGTACAATAAAGTAATTTCTAATACTCGTTTTCTATATACTAATTAATGTTATAATGATGACCACGTGTCAATAACGGTTCAATTAAAGTATTTTGTAACCATATGAAAAAGCCTTAAGACAGACTTGATCAAAGTTGGAGTATAAAGAACTTTTATAGTTAATTATAATAATACGTCTTCATCAAAGACTTTTAAAATCAATTCATAATGAACGAACAATAAATAATCTGTACATTCATTGCTTTACGGTTTTTGAAATTTTCATAAATATGCTTAGCAGAAAGTGGATTATTCAATGGAATCTAGAAATAAAATTATGTAAACTATATTATAATTATATAAACTTTAGTTATATATATGTAAACTAGTCTATAGACTAGCCGAAAAACAAAACATTCTTACGACATGTATTACTTTGGCATACTTACTTTTTCACCTAATATTCAAAAGAATTAAAATACTAGCACTATACTGATGCTTTGTTTAATATTTTTTTAACACATGCATGAAAAAGGCCCTTTTTCTGCGTAGAAAAGTGAATCAAAAATCGAACTTTTCGAGCGGTTGGCGAGATCTCTCGCTATATGACGACTCGATATGCCCGATCTCCCATTCACTTTTCATGAAAAAAAGTCCTATCCCTGCACTTATTAAAAAAAGTACTATGTGTAACAAGGGAGCGATTGACTTTTTCAGACTCGGATGATGATTTTGAGCACTCGTGAACCACTCGTGCTCAATCATCATCCTCGCTAGAAA
>UXGD01003735.1:0-19344 GCA_900474315.1 Torymus auratus
ATATTTCTTAAATATTGAAGAATGAAAATAATATTTTTATTAACATTCAATTGACTTCAGACTTTTAATAGAACCACTTTAACTAAACTCTGACCGGCAGCACATATATGGCACGAAAAATCAAATTTCAATTATTTCAAATACTTACTATTTTTTTTCTCATTATCGAAAAAACATTTTTATAAAAAAATTCGTATGCTATTTAGTCGCTATTATTCAATCAATTCTTTCAATTAGAACAAAACAACATCTCCACACCGCACTACACTTAACTATATACAAAACGACTTCCTCTTTTCAAACCCCCCAATCAATATTATGACTTACGCGTTCTCGATAATAAAAGCACTATATATGAAAAAAAACCGAACACACTGCTCCTTCGCTATGCTAATTTCCCGTCCGCAGAGTATATCATATTTCATCTTTACGAAACAAAGCGTTACAAAACAATGAGGACAGCGACTCCGCGCGACGGTATACATTACGCCCGCTAAATTACCCTTTTAATCTCGCAACAATCGACACACAGATATACACTCACAGCCGCAGCTAACCACGACACCTTTGCTACAACTTTCCAAACGGCGCTCCGCAATTATCGCCTCGAAAAACTCATCCCCAACCGAAAACTATACTATATATCGCATACTCATACACACACATACTATATATCCGTGCTACAAAAAGACCACCCAAGGCCACGCTCCACACACACACATACGTATACACAGCTTTTAATAAGGAGCAGCGGCACAATTAGAAAGTCCCCGCGCGCGCGCATGGGCGGCTTTGTTCGCAAATCGGCGCCCACGCGAAAGGAAAAGTGTATATGTGGCGCTCACGTCCCCTCCGGAAAGGCTCATATACACGCGCGTCTAGAGTAATATTCCGCGCGCGCGTGTATGTTTCGCCACCGAAATAAGCGCGGGATTTCAATTTGGTTAGAGAGGAAAATGGAGTTCTCGCGTTAATTGTACATTGTGCGAGCGCGCGTGCAGGTTTATAAGAGAGACGGGAGATTTAGTTGACGCGCGGTTGTACGTGCCTGTCTTATGGTTTTCACACCGCGAGTGAATAGGAGGTTTTTCCCTCCTAACGATACGCGTTTGAAGGCAATGTTTCAGAAAATTCGTCGACTTCTTTTTCTTTGAATATTTTTTTAAGGGTATACACGCGTAAAGAATGTTTTTTTTTCTCTTTACAATATAGAATAATTTACGTCTTTCTTGAACTCGAATTTTTTTTAGTAATGCGCAAGAGGCGAACTCGTAAATGTAGCGAACGCTCGGCTTGACCTTCGCGACGGAGAGAAGTAATCGATTTTCCCATAAAGCTGCTATTGGCGGTCAGTCGAGTAAAAGTGAAAAAACGGTGTGTCGGTAGAGGTTGTGGCTAACTAGGTGTAAAGACTGACATTTCTTGTAACGCGCCCGATCGCTCACACATCTCAATAGAACGAATGGCGGCCGAGAGAAAAAACGCGCAGTGCCGCAAGATATAACGTAAAGTATGTGTTTTGCTGCATTGTAACGTGAAACAGTAAAATTCCATCTTGCATATATTCTTATATACAATACCAACAAATCTATACATCTTAAATTGTAGCAAAAAAAAAGAAACATCCTATAACTTTCTTACACTACCAAACGTAAACGCTACCTTGAAGGAAAAAAAAAGAAACTTTCGAATCCCCGGCAGGAATATTAATACCCTGCACCAGATATTCATTAGCATCCTAAACGCGCACGCGCGCCGCCGCATAAACACACGCGGCCGTTCAGTCACGCTCCGTAGCACAGGCCAAAACCACTACTACGCACATACTCTCAACTTAACGGACAATAAACGCGTGCCTGTGCACCGAATTCCGACGAAAATTCACGTAAATCCGCGCACGCGGCCTCGCGAAAATCAGCATAGTGGATGCCGCGCGTTATTATAGATTCCGCGAAAACAATATACACACGCGGAACTTGAGGTGATACGCGGTGATAATAAATCATGCGCCGAGCGGCGATTAACGAGCCGTTCGTTTATTAACAACGCGAGCGCGATTCGTTACGCGCGCGTGTCCGGAATGCGCGCGCGGAAAAGTTTCACTGCGGAGTGAAACTATATGTATGCGATGCGTATTATACTAGGCGGTATGCGGATCGAGAGAGAGAGCGCGATGACCTTCTTGCGCATCCTCTTTTTCTTTATAGCGTAGTTTATGGGGATTCTGTTATTACGTGCGAGTGTATAGTATTGTTGTTCGGTGATTGGTTTCGATAGCGTGCGCGAGTTGTGAATGGAGATTTGCCCTGTTTTGACTGACTGGTATTATGGAGTTCGATGTGTGTCAATTTTGCGGGATTATGTAACGCGCGAGTGTATGATGGGCAATCGCGTTGATGTTCGATAATGAGATAAAAAAAAACAATGATGGAGAGAGAGATCTGCGTATGCTGTGTTATCGTTTGATGTTTCGTAACGAGATAAACTCGCGTTTTGGTTGTCCCTTTGATGGAAGCGCGCTAATAGACTGCAAACAATGACGAATCTGTGCACGTCGTTCGTATATATAATGAAATTTTCAGTCGGCGTACGGTTTTTAGAAAGTTATATGTTACGTTAAGGGGGACTGTGTGTTTCGTTATTTCATCGTTGCGTAAAAATAAAATGAAAATGTAGTTATTAAAAATACTTTGTAGGTTGTTAATGATAAATTAATTGGTTCGTCTCTCGAAAGGATAGCATAATGTCATGGTGTATGATGAAAAGCGGTACAATTTTGCGACGGGAGTACGGTATATAAAGTAATTCTTTGCGCTTTTTTTTCAAGAGTTAAAAGTGGAGTATGACGTACAATATGATTCAATAACGTCAAAAGGAAATTCTAGATATTCCAGGCTAGTTAGATAATTTCACAGGAAATTAATTTATAATGCTTCAAAGAGTAATGAATACTTTTCAGTCGTCCTCTCTTTCTCTCTACTCGACTGAAGCATTTGATTTAACAAGAATTTAAAAATAATGCTTTAGTATGTATTAAAAATATTTATATATTGGAATACGCAATATTTGCATTTTAATTTACTGTATACTTATGAATAAATTATATTGATGAAGCGGTATAATGCAAATTTTTCTTTCATGAATTATGAAACATGTTTTTAAGTATTGAAAAAAATAATTTGAATACAAATTTTCGGCTCGAAATTAAAAATGTAATATAACAATGTGCCGTTATATAAATATGTTAACGCGCGCGTGTTACTTTTTAATTTTACATAAGTATTTAAATTATGCACGAAGATTAACAACGTGCAAACGATGCAAAAAAAAAATTAACGAAGTATTTTCGAGAAAATAAGCTTTTCTTTATACCTACTTCCTTTAATTTATGTGCCAATCTAGGCGTAGCAAAGAAAATAAATTGGGTCGTTAGGTGATCGATAGCCTATTATGCTTTCTTTTTTTTTCTACACGGAACTTGAATTGCTGCCATTATAAGGATGATGAAGTTGCCCTGTAATTCTTAACACTGGCGATCCAATAGATTGTTTGTATTATAAAAATTTCAAGAAGCCCATTATCGTCATTATTTAACATTCTCGCACAAACATTCATAAAATTCTAACTCTACTTAACGACTAAATACAGCGTTCCTCAACGACAAATAAATATATCAATCCACAAACTCTCCTATCCAGTAGCGCGCACGAAACTCGTTATCACCTCCAAGTTCACTCACCTCGCCGGCGATTCAGTAGGTTAAAAGCGCCTTACATCACGCGCCGGAGAAATTTCATAGCGAAATAATAAGCCCCTGCTGTATATATACACGAGCCGCGTGTGTAATTCAACGTGCAGCGGATATCGGTGCGAGTGTCGCGCAATGTATACGCGCAGGAAATCGATTATGCGAGTGTGTGAAGCAATTACCAAACAATCGCGCATTTACATCCGACAAAGTGCGGATCGACGTTTTCTTGCGGCAGGGAAAAAAAGACGCTTATAATAATCGTATATATGAATGAAGATACGCATCAGGGACGCAGATCGGAAGCTAAGAACGGGGCTGAATTTTTTAACTGCATGCAGATTGTGACTCATAGAGTTTGTCGGGTTGCGAGGGGCTATTAATAGATCGATGAGTGCTGATTGTTGAATCTGTTATACTTTTCGATTGTGAAAGTGTACGCGATGCTTTGATGAAAAGATGTTCAACTACCATTATAAAATTGTTAATCAACGAGACAAAAGAATAACAAGAAACAGTAGCTCCGCTCACTTATATATACAGAACGATAAAACCGTTTACATAAAACCGCTATAGCACATTACCCGCATACCACGGCTCGCACTCTTCCGCATCAGCAAAACCAACAACACACCTTTTCCCGTCCCCGCAATCCCAACGCCTCGAAACCTCCGCGGCACGCGCCTCACGAATTTTCGTCGTCCGACGACGATCGTTAAAATCCGTTACATAACCATCGCGCCACAGGCTTCTCTTATCGGCCGCTCAACAAGTCGCTGCTGCTGCACATATATACACACACGAACGTACTTGTGAATGCAACACGTGTGCGCGACGACGACGACGGCGCTTTTTCGGAGCCCAGCAGCAGCTTTGACAAATAGTCACGAGAGAGTCTCTCTCGATAAGTGCAGCACGGCTTATCCTCGCGCGAATGATTTACAGCCGGGAATTCGCGTATGCGAGCGTTCGCATGCATAAGTTTCTTTTTTCGCGGTAAGTATAGAGGAGGAGAGAGAAATGTTCGCACGCTTTATTCGGATTTTCGTCGCGAATGTGTGTATATATGCAGATATTGTGCTGCTGCGGGAGTTTATCAGAGCCGCAAGCTCGCGTTGAGTTTGTATATGATATACGGCTTAATCGTTCGGTGGCATTTCTTCTTCGCGCGTTGTGTGTGTGCACGATTCATTTGAGATGCGCGCAAGGTGCAGATAATGTTATCGGGGCGAGTTTTCTTCGGAAGAGTAGTGAGGGATTTCGGAGAATCGCGTTTTTCCGTATCTTATCGTCAATGAAAACCGTATACGAGCCATAACCTTCGCGGCATGAGTGTTGTCTCGGACTCTTTTCGTTTTGTAATATATATACAAAGTTTACTGGTTATATATTGGAGCTAAAAATGTTTTGTAACCGAGCTGCAGGGTATATATCCGAATGGCCTTTTTTCAGCTTCCTGTCGTCGTTGCCTAAGTTCCGTGATATTTATGAATCGTAAAATTAAATTGTCAAGAGCTACTTTTTATACATCACTCATTTAAAAGAAAGACAGATATTGAATATAATTGTAAAATTTATTACTTTTCACGCTTTCCTTTAATTACCTGCAGATCTCGCAACCCGCAGCCACGAAAATTCAATTCTTCTAATCGATTTCACTTAATTACTTCTCGTTTGAAAAAAGTAAATTGTACCTGTTAAAATATCTCAACTGTAATGAATAGTATGTTTTGCTCTACAACCACGTTTAATTGTATACCGAATATTTTCTCAAATTTATTACCTACATTAGCAAAAGAACCATTTTCTCCAAGTTTATTATTATATATACGTGTAATAAATACATTTTTCAAACTATTCTATTTAGTACCGACCTATTTATCCCCCCACCCACGCGCGTATATTAACGCTCTAATCACTCACCTCCTCCGTCCTCCGCACCGGTGATCTCCTCTCTCATATACACATCACACACATACAGCAGCTCTCCCGCGGTCGCTCGCTTGCCTATATACCCATTAAATTTCAATCGCGGACACTCTCCATCGCCCATTCAACCCCATTACCCCGATCGCGAATTTATATTGGAATTAACTGTTATCAATTGGATGACCCACGCGCGCAAGCCTCTCTCGCTATCCCTTTGTGCACGCAATGTAGGCCACATATTAACGAGAGAGACCCCGCGTGTGTATATATATACGCGCACCTCAATAAAGCAACAGCGTCGTGGTGCATTAAAAATTTTATTAACGATGAGAGAGAGGTGAAAGATGCGCGCACGCTCTGGTAATTCGAAATAAGACCACGGCGCGCTTTCATTTCGCCTGTTGCGCTAATGAGCTACACGCGGAGTCTGCGCTAATGACTCGCCGCGCGTGTGCATACATAGGCGTGTATTCAATCGCTCTCGCGGTAAGTCGATATCTACGTATAATTTGATAAGTTGGAAATTAGGGCAGAGACTCGGAATTGGCAGCAGCGCAGAGACATAGGTTCGGTTCCAATGCGCTCTATGGACTTTATGCGAATGCCCGTAGGATTGAGTCACCCGCGCGTTTATATAGTGGCGCCCGAATTGGAGCGCTGATTATTGTTATCTAATATACATACACACGCGCTTTTAATATCTGCAATTCCGCGACCTTGCGCAGCACGGCTTTATGTTTTTCCTATGCTAATTGAAACGTATGTGACAGCCATAAAGTCTCGAGACAATGGGTTGGATCTCGATAATAAATATAGGCGCACGCGCGGGGATTAATTCGGTTGACGTGGAAATCGGAGTAGGCGAATTATGTATATCGATGAATCGCGAGAATCAAGGTTAAGCTATTCAGTCGACGCCAAATGTTGAATGGTATAAAGAGGAGAGGGGTACATCAATAAACATTCAAGAGTTACGGCGTGGCAGGCCAAATATGATGAGAGAGAAGCCATCGGAGGAGAACAATGAGAGATTCGCGGAAGTCCGACAGCGCGAGCACATGACCTACAATTTAAAACCTGTTCCGTACCAAAACAAAGTCGTGCTATACGTGTATGTGTATTACATCGCTGCGGCTCGTTCGCTCTTATAAAATGAAAATGAGTTTTGCGAGTATAGCTCTGCGCCTACATTAACATTCTTAACGGTCGCTTTCTTTTGTGAGTGTAAGACAAACACAACGTATAAGACCCAAAATTCTAGATTTCGGGTCAACCCGAGCCGTTGCGTCAACAACAACTCGTCGAAGCCTTACTGATCAATCGAACAATACAAACTACACGGAAACTTTTATCCGAAAGGTCATCGAACCATGTTTTACTACCGCACGATCACACCAAGTGTCGTAAAACCTACTTCGTTCCCTCAGGGAAAATCCATATCATCTCACGTCAAATATCAACCTCGTCCGCGCTTCGATATAACATATAACCACCGTGTATTACACGTTCGCACCACCTTCATTGTCGCCTCCCCCCTTTATACATACGCGCGCGCATTGAACTTAATTTCAGCCAACAACCGGCGCTGTTCTTCTCTCGCCCGAGCGACTCTCTCTCTCCACTCTCCCTTTCATCCTCTCTCTCTCGTTCACTTCAAGAGAGGGACGAGAGAGAGCGAACAGACCCCATTCACACGACGCGTCAAGTGTCCGGGGGCCCCATTTTTCAAGACACGACTCCCCGCGCGCGCTGTATATACTCCCGGACGGAAACTCCCCTGATAAATATAAGGCGTGCCTCGACGCTGCTCTACTACTACTATAGACTCTTGGTGAGGAGCGAACGATTAACGATTGTGTTGTGTTCTCGTATCGCCCCGCGATCGCATAAATCAGTCGTCGTAGTTGACGTCGCGGAAAAAGTGAAAGAGGAGACGTGCTGCTGGTGGCGATCGATTTGAATGAGGCAGCGGTAGGCGAGAGGTTATTTATGCCTGCTTGACGATGAGGTATTTTGAGGGATTGCTGGTTCTTCTTTGGGGTAGTAGTGTGGTGTGCAGTGGAAGATAAATATTTTGGTGCGCGCTTCTTTGGAGGTTCAATGGTTGTGCAGGCTGAATTGGGAAAGAATTTGGTATATGGTACGTGTAATTGATTAATTAGTAAGTGATTGGATGTAGCAGATAAAAATCTCGGTTCGTGTGGCAAGTGTTTGATACGAGCTTCGTGCCTATCTATAACTACTATTAATCATACGTTATATGCGTTAACGAAATGCAAGGATATATTGATTAACGGGTTTTACGTGTAACTGTTAATGGCTGCTTCGTAACATAATAATACAAAACATTAATCTCCCGTCAATGCATCAATGTAACTCATATAATACGTACTTATACTTTACACAAAAATCGAATCGAAAATCTGATTTATTATCAGTGTATACTCGTGTGAAGTATTATGACCTATATAAAATTATGTAAATTTTCGAGTGCACTATCGGCGACCGAAGATGCACGCACGATAGTAGGGTTGGGTCGTCAAGTATAATCGCATGTATGAACCCCCTTCTTCATGCAGTTTAATAAAGGCCAATCTTTTACCCCCCGCGTGCGTACTATACCTACCCGGCCGCCGCGCGGCGCTCGGGGATTATATACCTTTCATAAAAATTTCATCACGCCGTGATCATTTTTCGCCGAGATAAAAGAGCTAAATTATTCAGCGCTGAGAGAGAGAGAAAAAAAAGAGTTTTATCGCAAGCTGAGAGAAATGATCGGGACGTGACGGACGTTTTATGAGACATGCATGCGCACAAGAGACGCGAAAGCGTTCATGAACACAGGCTGAAATATAGACTCGACGTATATATATGCACTTATATTACGATGTGGGGTGGGTAAAAAAATTGTGGGTTAGGCGGTGGGCTGTAAAATACGGTTAGGTTGTGTGTAAATTTTGTTTTTGAGGTTTGTACAGTAAACGGAAACGTATGGATTAATTGAATATAACGGCAGTAAATTTTATACTTTGTGCCTAATATATACAGAAAACTTTTGGAGACAAACCAATACAGTAGGCCCAATCGCTTATATGTATACAGCAAAAAGACTTATTTCCACACTGCCCAACCAAAAAAAACTAGACAATGCGCCTCGTTAAAATCCCCAGAGAGCGCGCGCCTGAGTCACTGTTTCTCTCTATAGCAGCAGCAACGCGTATGTACAAAAATAGTCTACAAAACCGTCCGATTGACTTTTATTTTTGCCTTCTCTCGATCAGTGTCCGAGCGTGACATGTTTACGACATCTCTCCGTCTCTTATGTATACGCTCGACATTATCAAAACGGACGTTTTGAAACTGCAAATTATCCGGCGCATAAACAGCAGCAGCAGCAACAACGCGCGTGTACAAATAGACGCGCGCGGCGTTTCTTCGGATTTGGTAACGCGTGAAAAAGGCGCTAATAAAAAGTATTATGTTACCCGCAATAACCCGCGAGCGAGCGTTCGTTCGGCTATTTGGCCTCGGAAATTACAGTTTTAGAGGTAACAGTTCGAGAGCTGAAAGGAAAATGGAAGCCAATAAAATGGCTATAAGCACAAAGGATGGAGGACAAATTATAGACTTGGTTTCATCTCGAGAGAGAGAGACGAAGTCGGTCGTTCGATTGAAAGGTCGTTATATTTTTAAAAGTCGTGGTACATTTTTAAAATTAAAGAAGTAGGTGGGTCAATTGAAATATCGTTTCTTCGTTAAAAAATGAATTTTAACGGGATATATATTTTCTATTGATAATTCTTTGTAAAAGTAATATTTTGTCTTTTTTTTAGAGAGAGAGAGAGTTCAACGACATCACAAAGGAGACTTTATTACTTTCAATTTATCTCTGCGACTATCTATAGCAATTTTCGATTCAATAATAAAAAGCCCGTATAATGAGCGTAATTTGACGTGAAAATTTAGTTTCACTATAACAATAAAGTTGTTAAGTTAGTGCTTCACACACACACGTCTTTTTTTAATGAACAGGTCTCCGCGTATACTCACATGACATTTATGTCAACACTCCTTTTGTATGATTACTTTCGACAATTAGATAGTTAATTTTGAAGTAATTTTGGTCGGTAATTCTATCATATTTTTCGGTAATTGTATCAATAAAAATAAGTGACGCAGAAAGGAAGAGGGTAATTAGAATAAGAAAGTGTCGAAGTAGTAAAATACCAGAAGAATTACTTCCATACCGAATTCTCTAAATTAAGCTTGGGAAAAAAGAAGAAACGAACATTAAAACACATTTTGAAAACATTTCTTCCTAACTCCAAAATACATTTCGCCAACTTTTCAAATCCACCCGTACCCGATCAATATCCACCAGCAACCAACCCAAATGAATCGATCGGCGCGCCCCCCGCTCGAGCAAATAAATCTCCGATTATTTACACATCGCCCATTTAATCAACACACACTCTCGCCTCTCCCCAACATACACCCATTATCCAAGACTCCCTTTCTCCTCTCTCTTCCTCATATATACAAATGTCGCGCGTGGGCGGATTACAAGCGTCGATAGCTTTCCGATTGTAATTGCCTCGTTACGCGAGCCTGCTCGTCGCTCGAAGAGGCTTTTCTCCGCGGCAACGCCCCGCTCGGATATTTCCGCTGCGGAAATACTACACACATACGCGAGTGTATATATAGGTATATACGCGCCGGTTAATAAAGCCGAGAGAGCGCCGCGCGCGGCCGTAAATCAGCCCGAGCGATTGCACTTCCTACTCTTCGGCACCTCGGGTGAAGAGGATAGAGAAGAGGCGCGCTTTTTATATTGGCGCGGAGAGGTGTGTATAGGTATACGTGCAGCGCGATGGGATTTGAGTGTCGTGGATTAATGGGGGTAAAGGTGGCTGACCGAAAGATGAGCCTTTGAAGTTGGCAAGTGTTGAATGAAAAGTTCATACAATGATATAAGGATTTTCAGTGGAATGGATATTATTTATGGATTATTTGTGATTTATGGTTGCGAAATGTAATGCTATTTTTGGAACAACCGTCGGGTGTTAGCAATTTGAAGCAATAATTATCACATTACAGCGGCTATCTTTGGGTTTTAATTAACTAACTGTTATTCGCTTAAGGTATCTCGCGCGCGCGTGTCTTACCGTATAATTTTGGTAATTTATTACCCCCTTAAAGTGTTTACGCCTGCATTGTTGCATTGAGTGAGATTTTATGTAACGCGCGCGCACGCGCGCGATGTTGCATAGCGGCCGCCGTCAGTGAAATTGCCGGTATGGTATGACCGGCTGGTATGTAATTTAGCGCATTCTATCAATTATTGTATAGTGTTTTGCCGTTTCGGCCATTACGGACGAAATATTCCGTTATCGATTAATATTTATTTTTTTCCCCGATAGAAAAATTATACAACCGCGCGGCTGTTCGAATCCCATCAATATAAAGAACTTTCCGCACGTGTGACGGTCGCAATATAAATAATTGGGGCATAAAAATTTATGATTTCTAGCATTAACTTTATTGCTTTTTGCACAAAAGTATAGAGTTTAAGTGTGTATTTATTTTTCAGGTAAACAATCAACGATCTACGTATTAACCACACGCGAATAATTGGTTTTAATTTTTATCGAGTTCCATTAAGCGAAAAATATGCCTGAAACATTTTGATGTTGCAAGTATTGCAAAAACAAAACGTATAAACACACGTGCTTTTTACGCGGCTCTCAAATGCGCATCTAAAACACGATTGAAAGAGCTACAAAACCGATGATACGTACAATTAAACGAAAAGGTATAAAAGTACGCCTCGATAACAGCGCGTGCGTATTACACGTGTGGCGAGCATATAGCGCAAAAAACACGCTAAAAAATAGAGTGTGCTTTCAGGAACTTTGAGACCAGAGAGATAGATTGGATCTGCATAAATAAAAAGTAGAATACAGAACTGCCTTTTAAGCGAATTTCATGGGGGCTGCGAACTGGCGAACGCGCAATGGACGTAACCGGAATTTGCACGGGTCTTTTATGCATAATAAAGAAGCGTTACCTTTGTGGTCGAAAATTGGACGGGCGTCCGTGAACATTTAACGCAAGGCTACATTTTTCAGGTGGCTACATACGAAGGTGGTGTGTAAATACAAAACAAAGGAGAATGAGGTTTTGATGTTTTAGAATTGATTTTAAAACTTTGTCAGAGTGAAATTCGTCCCCGTTCTATTATCAAACTTTAAATTTTATACCATTTCCGTATATAAAATGTGGCAATTTAAAAAGGTAATCACGCATAGTAAAGTTAAATAGAAATAGGCAACGATACACAAAAAGTATATCAAATTGTTGCTATATATACGAGGTATAACCTCCTAACCCCAAACCATCGTAATTAAAAGCAAAATAACTTTTCATAAAACTCATTTTAATCATTTTCCATTCAAATTTTACGATAAACTTAATAACCATCGCTGTACACCGCCAATAAAACCGTTAAAAAAAGAACTTTCAAACATAGCCGCTATAGACCTCCGCACTATACAAACAAGAACAACCGCACTCTCGACATCACAGAGAGAATCCGCCATCTCTCTCTCACTCGCCAATCCGAAACCGTTCACCGCGCGCAATTAAACGCGCGCGGTCGCGTCGTCAACGTGCGCGCGTGCTATATCCTTATACCAAAGGGCAATCGTGCATTACCCGCGAACAGGTGTTTCGTAAATCAACGCCGCGTGCGCGACCCCCTGTAACGGTGATCTCCTCAACCGGCTCAGTCACGAAGGAACGTTTCGGATTTTTTTCGTTTCTTTGCAGGATAAGGAGGTTTAATTAGGACGCGGGGGGATGGTAGGTAAACAGGGGTAATGGCGCTATAAAGGCGGAGTTGTTAAGTGGCCGATGAACGGGCGAGAGTGCTGCACGAGGTTTATGTAAATCATCGGCCGAATGCGGTATATGGTAATGGTTTGTTGTTATTGTTGTTGTGCGCGGCAGCCGACATATAGCCGCTAATTAAATTTAGCGCTCACGCGGGTATATAAGGATTTTTCTCGAATCGCAAAAATGAGCGAACAAAATGTTATGCGTCCTTATACGGGGAAATTGGCATGGACCTCGGCGCAGCTTGCGCACGTGGTTTGAAAAATAAATACATCATTTGTGTAAGACGGCGGCGAATTCCAATCGACCTTTATATAACCGCAGCGGCGGAAGAACCAAAGTGTATCAAAGATAATCTTCGAATGCCATGTGGCAGTATAAATAATAATAAACACTTCACCGAAACTTTCTAAAACCTCTATGTGTACACACTTTATCTCGCGAGAGCTCAGATCTATCCATCTCCCTATCATCCATCAAAACAATAATTAGCAAGTGAAAGCCCACCTGCCAATCAAATCCCACCTCCCGCACGTCAATCCTATAATATACATCTACATCGTCTCGACAAAACGCCGGCTCTGCATACACCCGAAATTCAATTTTTCCCGACTCTCCCTTCCACAATCGATACAATACACACTGACAATGATTCATCCTCGCGTCGTCTCGCCCATTATTCGGCCATTAGTGTAGATACCGTGTAGAGAGCCATTAGCCGCCGGCGCGCAAAAAAGAATCGTCGTATATGTCCTTATCGCGGGACCCCGAAAGAAAGAAAGCGAGCCACGTGCAGTACCTATATCCTATACTGTATATATGGTACACTCACCCGGTGTCGCCGATGTAATCTAGCATCCGTATCTTCAGCATGTCTGCGGAGTTAGTCGTCGTCCTTGTACACGGTGAAATTCCTTCCTCTTTTCCCTCCTATTATCCACACTCACAACTTTCCGCTTTTACTCCTACAGTATAATACGCACAGTGTTATATATATATTTTCGCTTTTACAACTCTCTCTTCAACACCCACCGGTTTCTTCTTCTTCTACGTAGCGACCTGACTTCTTCTTCTTCTTCTTCTTCGCTCAGCACAATATCAATCGCACTTTTCACCGTTAGCATCTTCGCGATCGGCTCGTCATCGGCCCACTTTGTCTCTCAGACGCGCGGCGGGCTTTTCCTCGCGCGGCCTCCCCCACGCGGTGGGTCCCGTTATCGATCGGCCGATCGATTCGCTCTTCGCTACCGCGAGTAACGACACTAGAGGAAAAATTCGTCTTGTTGTATATTCGGGACACCTCCGCGGCACGATGTGTGCCGATGACCGCGATATATATACCGGCGTGACTTTCTTCTTCCGCGTGCGCGGCTCTATTGTCGAGGCGAATACTGTAGTTATAGTAAGAGTAAAAGGTCAAAAAAACAGTAAGTATAATATATATATTACTGTCGTGTATACAGTAGGTATATTGGTCTAGTTCAGGTCCTCGCTGAGATTGAAAAGCCGGCGTCCGCGGAACTATTATACACGCGAAGCACGCACAACACACTACTCGCACAGAGAGACACTGCAGCAGCCGTCTCCACCTCCTCCAGCATCTGAATATCAAAGCGCTGTACGACGACGACCGGCGAACTCTCTTGCAAGAGACGTGAATACACACAGTACAGCACACACACACACAACCCGCGAATTACGCAATTACGGGCGCGCAAACTTGCCCGGCCAACAAGAGAGCCTCAACTCTGCGCTTGGTATAGAGTAGTAGAGCACTTATCACTGCTATATAATATGTCGTAGGTGTCCGAGCGCACAACAACAAACTCTGCGACTATAATACACGCGATAGACAAGACACGCTGAGCGCTCGCTATCGAGTACCGCGCGGGACTGTCTCTCGCCGCGGGTTTAGGCCTGCATCGAGGGCCCCCTTCTTGCGCTCGCTCTCTCTCTCTCGCGCGTATCTCTCTCTCTCCTACTCCCGCGCGCGGGCTGCGTCGGCTGCTGCTGCTGCTGTGTGGAGGTGGAGGTCCGGCGGTGCTGTATACATGTGTGTGCGGAGCGTGAGAGAGATAGCGAGAGAGAGAGAGAACGCGCAGCGCATGTGTGTTTATTCGTGCGGCAGACAGACACGAAGGTTATAAATATATATATAGGACGCGGAGGGAAAACAATCGGCGAAAAAACGAGTGTGGCGCTTGTTGCTTGCGATGCGCGCTGGTTATATTTGGGCGAGGTATATAGTGGAGAGATCGGGAGCGAGATGAGATGCTAATGTGGGTGGGAGGAGGTTGAAGTGATGTGCGCGCGTGATGCGTCGGGACGTTAATTGAGTGGTTTAGAGGAGAGGCGCGTGAGAGAGAAGTTGATGGGTTACAAGGGAATTACACGGATTAGCGGCGGAGAGGTATTATATACGCTATTTCGTTTGGCTATGATGTGAGTGATGACGAAAATTTTGGAAGGAGTGAGAGATTTTAATTTATGATGAGTGCGTGGGTTTGTTGTACTTTCGGGGTAAGTGGGTTGCTCGGTTTAGTGTAGATTTGTAATTAATTGATAGAATGACAATATGCGTACATTATTTCTAGTGCATGTATGAGTGCAATTTAAGGATTCCGTTTGATATAGTGGTACAACGACGGACAAAAGTTGCGCAAGGAGAATTACTATTTTGCTCGTAAACGAAGAACAGCTTTAATAGTATTTATAAAAAATACGTAAGTTCCCATTTTCAGTAGTTTTTATATAAAAAGAGGGATATTAGAAGTTTGCTACACTTTCAATAATCTTTTCTATTTCGCAGATATCATATTTTATGGAATAACCAGCCTTTCCTGTCACAAAGGAAAATAGCATGCTTTCCTAAGCAATTTTTCTCCGTGATATACGAAATAAAACATAAAACTACTGCTTATCGATTATCACTTAGGCCAACGACGTTCCAACCGTTAAAATAGTAATGCCAGCACAGTAGCAGTTTGCTCGAACTGTTTCATTATTCTTTCCGAACGGGACGAGCGTATGTGTATCTTTACGCTAAAACACAGTGTGATTAAAGTGCAAAGTGGGTCAATGCCTCGTAATTACGTCGAACCGAATTAATCATGGGAATATGTCAGTGAATCACCAAATTCGCAACTAGATACTAATTGGCCTCTCTCGACTATACTGTCATTCCTCTAAATTTCATCTAATTTTCAAAAATACCCATGGTTGCACTGAAAAGTGCGTTATTTTTAGAATACTTTTTAAAATAAACCGTTGAGATAAAACATATCTTTCATTTTTGATTAAAATGAAACCTTAACTTTCCAGTTATCGAATTCACACGGATCGTGTAAACTCGTATTTATATTTGCATAAATAACACTTTTACTTATATCGTCGTCGAATCTTATTTTAATAAATTCACGCGTCTTCTTTCCCCAATAAAAAACAAAATTTACGACGATGTCACCGAAACTAAAAAGAAACACTTTCTACACTTCCGTATATACCTGACGATTTCATTTCTCGCTTGACAATCTCCAAAATCCACAAACATAAACACATAACAGCTCCAAAACGAAAGCATGAACCGGCTATCACCCATCCTGACACTTTTATCACCCGGAATCCCAGCCCGCGCGCATATCGCACTCTGAATTACGATATCAAACTCTCTGCAACCAACCGCTGTCCACTCTTAATCTCTCACGCGACATCGATCATTCCCCGCGAGAATTTCACGACTGCATTTTACACAGACACACACACACATGCTGTGCTCGACAATGCGGCATTGATACTATACAGTCCAGCGTGCCGCAAACTTTCCCGATTAGACATACACACTCGCAGGCAGCTTCCTATCTTTTTCTTTTTTTTTTACACTCGGACCGTCCGCTATCTTTGCGCCTTATCGGCTGACGAAAAAAAAAGGAACGTCAGAGCACACGCCCATGAATCACCGGCAATTTCGCAAGCGTACGTATATATAGAGTAAAAAGCGCAGGCGCGCGGCGTGTATCGGCCATTATCAAAAACCGCAACGTTCTGAGAAGAAACTCGCTCGCGCGCGGACGGGGAGGGCAGAAAGAGAGGAACTGTAAAGTGCAGGAAGAAAGAGAGGGGAAGCCGGGCGGCGCGGGAGAATTCCTTAGAAAGTGCGCGTGGAGCGAGCATGTGGAGCGTTTATTTTCGAGCCCGGGCTGCTGATTTTCGTGGCAGACGTTTTGTCATAAGTTAACTGCCATTTATAGGGGGAAAAAAGAATGAGACTTGATTAGTTCGTTAAAATCTTTATATTTTGATAGTAAAAGTGTAATGGTTCGGGCGAAACACGTGTTACGATTGTTATACTGCAATATCTTAACGATAAAAAAACGTCATTATTATAAAGAGAGAACAACGTATTCGTTTCGGCTTTAAAAGAATGGCGCACTCATCTTGGGTATAGCGCGAGGCATCATCATAAAAGTAGCATTATCGTAAACGATATTTACGGCGTTTTAACAAGTTATCGTAAAAATTTGAAAATATATATTTTTTTATCTATCCTCCTTCGACGTCAAAAAAAAAAAAAAAATACAAACACATCCATTCATAAATACCCGATTATCCTTTCACACGCGCGAGATAACAAACTCAAAAATATTATTCCACGCCTCTATATACACCGTAGTATAGTAGCGAGCTATGTTATTCCAGCTAATAAGATACCACACATTACCAGCATCAACCCAAACACAACTGTTTTCCCATAAATCCATCGACGACGCTTTTCCCTCCCCTATAGACTCCACGCAGTCTTCGAAATATCTCGTATTTCAAAATTACGGAATCTCGAAACTCTGCCCCACATATATATATAACACACAGTGTACCCGCACATGTGTGCTACCACCGCGCGCGATTAAAAATCCCCTCCTCAGCCGCGAGCGTAAAGAAAGAGAGAAAGAAAGAAGAAGGACCGAGAAGACGAGACGGGAGCAATTTCGGCGCGGCAATGGCTTTTAAATGAAAGTGGCCGGACAAGCCAGGCAGGCGCAAATATTTCAGAAAATTAAAGCCCCAGAGTCGTTTAGATAAAGTACACGTATATTCGGGCGCATAACGATGGCCGCGCGGCGGCGGAGGAATTTAACGCGGGGGCTATTAATGCGAGAGCGGCACCGTGTAAAGGTATATATACGGGAGCTGGGCTTTTAATCGCGGTGAGCGCCTGTAAAGTCCGAGCGTTACTTATATGATAGAGCAAAGGAGAGTGTGCTATACTCTCGGTTTTATTAATTTATTTACGTGTATCTATTTTTACGGCGCGGACCGATTTCGGTGCGTGGGAGGTATGCGGTAGCTCGTTCGGATTAATTTATCTTTATGGAGTTGCAGCGGAGTAGTCCTTTGTAGAGATGAATATTTGTGAGTTATATGCGCGTGTAGTATTGATTTATGTATATAAAAGAATGGGAAAATGGAAAAGAAGAGTTCGCATGCGCGGAAATTCTAATATCGAAGTGATCAAGAAACAAAAAAAGGAGAGGAGGATGTTAATGAAATTGTTGGAGATCCAGAGCATGCAGCGCGCGTCGGTTTGCGTGGTATTGCTATATTCGTCGTTTTAATATTGTTCGATCTTTTTCTTCTAACATCGCGCGCGGCGCATTTCGAAATTTCAATTGTACATGCATCATGCAGTGTAATATTCGCTCTCGATTAGTTATACGTTTTTCGTGTTCAAATATATAAAAGCCTTTGCTAAAAAATTCTTCAAGATATATACGAAAAACAATTCAATTTTCTCGAACAAATTGGATACGCAACTTTTTAATTTTTTTAATTTCAAAAGCGTCAGGAAAAACTGTATATATTTATACAATCGTTCCGCAGTTACAAATACACAACCTACAGCGCGGGAAAAACTAAACACGACGTTTTTTACCGCTCTCGATGTTTGCCCAACTTTACAGAAAACACATCACCCACACGCAACAACAACTCCGAGAGTGTAGGGGGAGGAAAAAAACCTATATCTCTCTATACACGCCGTCGTCGCTCTCTGCATCTCTTTTGCGAAATTGACTTAGTTTCGCGCTCGCGCCGCGCTCGGAAACGACATAAACGCGCGCGGTGGGCAAAAAATCTGTCTTTCCCACACGTTCGTTTACCGCAGACATCCGTGCGCGGGGGGACAGAGCGACCGAGAGAGAGAGAGAAATCGTAGAAAACTTTTTGCCGGCGCGCGCGAGGACGTGTCCGGTTCCGGCGCGCCAGCAATTTGTCTGGAAAATCACATCAGGTCTCTCTCTCCATCGACCGCGCTATGTGTATAAGGTACATGCGCGATGCTTCGATCGTAAATTTAATTGGTTCGCTCTTCGCCTTATTGCGATGGTTTTTTATTATGATATTTTTTTTATTCCTTTTTAGTTTTACGAGTGTGTTTACATGAGGTGAAGTATATATAGGGAAACGGGACGCGAATGGAGGAGGTTTTGCTTTATTTTGTTGTTTACTATATGTGCGAAGTGATGCTTTTTGTGGAAATAGCGTGGAGGATTGGTTATTTAGCCGTGGAAAATTGAAAATATAAATAAAGCGACGGGACTTTTTCCAACCAATTTTTCAAGCTAAATAAGCTTTTTCTATATAATGTACATAAATGTTTCTTTATAAAAGTAAATTAAGGTTTAGCAAAAGTAAGACAGCAAGATTTTAGAAACAGCACAAACAATTATTGATAAAAAATCTTAATCTTTTTTGTTTCTTAATCGATTTTAATTATCAAG
>UXGD01003736.1:0-19342 GCA_900474315.1 Torymus auratus
GAGAGAGAGAGAGAGAGAGAGAGAGAGAGAGAGAGAGAGAGAGAGAGAGAGAGAGAGAGAGAGAGAGAGAGAGCGATATACATATATAATAAATTATATGCTGTACGGTGACAGGTATTCGATCGGTCAACAATAAAAAGACGTGTCAATGTGGCAGGTTTGAGAGTATTTTATTCGCAATGTGCAGAATAAATGTCGGTTCGTAAAGTTTTTCCTTCATTTTAAACTCTCGATAGAGTTGAATGTCAAAATCTAAGTGTTTGTGTCAGTGTATGTATAATAGATATTTATAGGTAGAATATCATTCTTGCCGGACTCTTTATAAGAGCGTTACAACATGTATAATAATGTAATAATAGCGACGAGCATAACATTTATATACAAAAATAATTTTAATACTGACATTTGTCAGTATATGAATGCATATACGAAAAAATCTACGCGTTTTCAAAAGAGGGTAAAAATTTTTTTCGAGTAACATTTTCCGGGCCTGGTTTTGTTACTCTTTGTATCACATAATATAAGAGAAAAATCCTGAACAAAAAAAGTCTTGGTGACCCATTTTTTTCAGAGATTCAAAATTTTTTCTCAAATTTTAGTCATTTATTCCAGAAAAGTCCTTGGAAAATTGGGAAAAATAAAATAAAACTATGGGATACCAGGTTTTATTTTTAATGATAATCTTTATGTTTGGGGAAAAAAATTTTTAGCCACTTTTGAGAAGGCGTAAATGGATTTTTCGCTTAGATTTTCTCATATATTATATGTGTGGGTCTGAATGAGAGTGCGTGAGTCACATATTTATCGTTTTACAATATTCAATGTCAAAGTTTCAATAGTCAATACATTACTGTTACGTGCTATTTTTTTAGATTATTTATAATTTAAAAAAAGAACAATAGAGGCTCACTGTTTTAGGGCATTAGTAATAGTTTCAGTTGTGAGAAATCCAAATACATCCATAATATATCTCAATTTTTTGCAAATATGCGACTCACGCCACTCTCATTTTGACCCACACATGCCATGTATGTGTATATCCATAAACGGAAAAGCTTGTCGTGAGGATATATCCCGCTTACACTTTTACGTATTTATATATCCATGCCGCATAATGGCTTTGGTGTGTGATGGAAAATGAGAGACAGGAATCCTTGGATATAGTGTATTGTGCATTCTCCAATCACGCGGACATTCGTTATTATTTTTCGACTGATCGTTAAGTGCTGTATATAGAGTACACACGTATATGGATTAAGAAGGCATGATGACGAGAGATGTTAATTCACGCGTATGCGCGTCTGTGTGTGTGCATATGTATATGCGTGCATATATGCAGAGGAGAGGCGAAGAAACGTGGGCCTGCATTACGAGGAGGGAAAAGACTGGAATATGCCACTGAAAGTAGCGTCGAGGGTCTTGCTCCAGGCCTCCGCTGTCTCGGGCGTGAATTTCGCCCCGAACTTCTGCCTCATCACGTCCAATATCACGTCCTTCAGGTTCTGCAATGAAAAAACAAAACGAATGCCCCAAGAAAGGGCATTTTTTTGCCTATTGTTTTTTTCCAAACGATTCTTCGATATTGAGACGAGGAATTTGATTTGAGCTTTTAGTGTATATTAATGAAGTGGTATCGCCGCGACTGACCACACTTGACAAACGGGTCCCGCATATCGCATGTTTCAAAAATAGATTCGGGTTGATTATTTCATAGCGTTATATTCGTCATATTTCATTTATTTTAATCATCAGCCGTAGTTTCCGGTTTCTAAGTAGGGCTTCTGAGGAGAGCCTTGTATTTTCGCCAGAGCAAAAATTGTAACATTTTAAATTCTGAAAATTTACAATATAAAAACTATTTTCCACCAAAAACGAGTCCAATTTAAGGGTTTCCGAGGATGTATGTATTGTCCGTACGCATGTATGTGATAAAGTAACCCGATTATCTCCATAAATGTTGATCATATCTGATCGGAATTAATACCAGACCTTCGTCTTATTATACATACGTGATGTATCTATTATGATAAAGAACCGTTTAAAAACAGAAATTCGAGCACAAATAAAATTTTGCAAAAATCGACTTTTAAGCTTAACGCGAATTAATTTTCAGTATAAATCTAACACATATATACTTCTGATAGGTAGAACTAATTAAAACACACCTTTTTTATATAACATGTTTTTCTACAATCAGTTTCTGATGGGCTAGAGCTACAAAAACGACTTTTAACGCCGAAATGTATACCTAACATGAGTCGATTTCCAGTTGTAACTTTAGCAGGGTTTGATTTTACACGGAAATGTTACAAAGACAAAAGTTATAGTTAATATTGAAACAAAACTGTTTCTTCTTGGACATTTTTCTGCATAATCAGTTCCTGACGAGCTAGACCTTAAACATTATTTTTAACACCTATAAATACACCTTAAATACTTGATTTTTGTTTATAATTCAACAGTATTTGAGATGTAACAGTTTTTGCAATAGTGAAGATATGACTCTCTTGGGTAGTAACGGTCGTGTCTTATACGTAAAAACCAAGCTCCCCTAGTTTTTTTTAAGGCTTATAAAAAATGTCCTTGTTTCAAGGTGCAAAATTAAGAAAAAAAATCTATAATTAAGTCAAAGTCGACGAATCGACTTTAAAATTATTTTTCCAAGCTTACATTTAATTTATAATGAGTTAGTTCGCGAAGTAAAATATTTAATATTGTAAACATTTATGTACTATATGAAAAAGTATCTGGAGCTTAATACACTCTTCTCGGTAAAGTGAAAATCGCGAGGAGAAATAATTATGTACTTTAAGATTACAACTTTTCGTCTCAAAAGATACTCGATACCTTCTCTAACGTGATTTGAATTATCCCCACCATAACGAAGTAAAAACAAGCTATTATCATTATCTCACACATTGGCAGCCTATTATTATATTCCAAACGGTAATAGCCAATCGTCAATACAAAAAAGCCCATAACAATCCCGCCGGCAATAAACGGCCGGTAATGCACCCAATCTTTTCATGTTCTCACTCTATACTTGTTATACACTCGTATGAGTATATATAATGTATCGGCTTCTGCACTGCACCGACGCCTCATTTCCGCGGTAACAAGCGAGCGCGAGTTCGCATACTTATAACGAGCGGCGAGATATACGAAAAAAAGAAAAAAAAGAAAAGCGCGCCCCTGCGATCTTTGAGGCGTAATAATTTAACGAGCCGTGCACACCCGTACGATTGACTTTATACACTCGCGATGCTAATATACACGTGTAACAGAGTAATATTAATTGAGACCTGCGCCTCGTTCGAGTCTGCTCTTCTCTTTTGTAGGTACACGTGCGCATTTCCGCAGAATATATACGTTTTCTTTTTCGAAAGTTTGTCTTAGGGACAATAATGGATTCTTCGCTTTATACGGTCTTCACAGTAGGGTTGATTAATAACAAGCCCGCCGGCTGGATATTCTATATAGTTGAAGCTTTAAGCGTCTGAACTTTTTTATCCCGCGGCGTAAAGTTTGAGAGAGTACTTAGGACGTTCTGCGCGCGGCAATAAAAGATTATTTTATCAAAAACTTGCGGCTTACCTCGAGTTTACGGCCGCAATTATTATGGATTCGAACCAATTATTTTTAATTTTAAGAGAAATAATTATTTTTAAAATCTATAGAACGGCTGGAAAGGCAATTATTTCTTTCAAGCTTATAATAATATAATTATTATTATTATTGTCATATTTTTTTTTTGTTAAAATTTTAATACAAAGTGTGTACATCGTAAACCCTCAAATGGCAAAAGGCATACTCTACCCGCGGTGAAATCAAAATATTTCCAGCTTTACGCTCTTTTGTGAACTAATAAAAAAGCTCTTAATTTCGAGCCCGAGATTTTAACGGCGCTATACTCAGCCATTCCTTTGTTATTTCGTCGGCACAAATCTGTTTTCGCCATAAACAAACGCGAAGCATTAGCGACTTCTGCGTTACGCTCGTGCAGAGAGAGGGAGAGTAGAAAAAAAATTCATTTAAATTGATAAACTGATTGTAGACTCTCGCGTAGCAAAGCCATCACTGTTTACGTATCTATATACGCGCTTTAGGCTTGCGCAAGTTGTTCGCGCGCTGCATGTAAATCTTTCCATCGACCAAGAATATAAAACGTTTCTTTTCATCTGCCGTCTCTGTGTTTACCCGCGACTGTGTGCTTTATGAGGTTTCCAGAAAAGAAGATGAAGCAATAAGAGCACCGCTAATCCAATTCCACGCCACGGCAACAACAATAAAACCGGACGCAATATACGTGCGCTATCCTTTTTGTCTTTCGCGCGCATATTATACTCACGATGAATTGTTCCTTGGTCTGTCCGCGTTTGGCGTGCCTCTCGCCTATGATGCTGAGGCTGGCCTCGAGTAGGGCCGGATCGTTTATGGTGTCTACCACGTTGTTCAGCGCCGTCACTACGTTCATGCAGTGCGCCTGGAACTTCTTGTTCGCCCTTAGCTCGTCGAGGCTCAAATCCTTGAACGCGCTGAAGTCGTTCTGGTACTCCGGATACTTCTCGAACAGGCTGTGCACCCATGGAATAATAAATATATTATGTACATACTCACACGCACACATAAATACACGTGCGTCTTTTCATATTCATTCGTCGAACAAACAACTGTTCGTCGCTGCGCCGGAGAATCGTAAAGTTGCTTTAAGGACGTTTTCATTAAAATTATTGAAGTTTGATATGCCCGCAGATTCTACGAACTATAATATCTTTAACTAAGTAGTATATCAACGCGCGCTTAAGGCGTATATATAACGCGTCGATTGCAATGGAGAGGAGATTGGTGAACGCGAGAGGAGAATTTATGAGTTTCTTCGATTAGGGTGTAATAGCTTATAGAGGTATATATAGTTCAATGTTTATGAGACTACGAACTAACGCGCTTGCGGGAAAATTTTCCAATCGCTGAGGGGTGGGCATCGAGAAGGCGAACGTCCACTTTGTATGCATATTTGGCCATTTGAGAAGCGAATTTCGCGAATATGAATTATATTATTTACATGTGTTCTTTTTTACTATAATACGTTTAATAAGAATGTTTAAGTCTTCGAAAAATAATAGATAATAAATTAAATATGCTCAAAATTCTTACTTTCGGATAGTCATTGGCTCGAAACTTGAAATTTGTTTGACTCTTGAGTGGAAAATTCGCGCACGCAAAATAATTAGCAGAACGAAAATCTAGACTTCTTCCGATGTACAAATCTTAAGCGCATTCAATAAATAATAACGTGTGCAGCGTGCTCGTTTGGATCGGTTTAGTTTTCATTAAAACTAATTATATCTAAGTGTTTGATTTCGAATATTTAATAGTTTTCGTAATGTGCCGGCAGATGGAAAAGGCTGAAAAGGATAGAAAGAAGAAGATGTTTTCATTCTAATGATGTACTACCTGACCTAACAATTCAATTTTTCTTCGTTTGTTTTTTCCCCGGTATCGCTGAGATCGTTTCTTCCCTCAATTCATGCCTTATAAAAATATATAAAATTCACGAGAACACCTTGAAAAATCAACATCTTGAAAACTGAGACGATTCTTAACTAGAAAAATTACTTAACTTATTGCTAATAAAGGATATAACTTTTCAAAGATTAAAAAAAAGAGAGAGGTTTCAGATAGACTATAGTTATCGGTAAAGCTTATATTTATATTACCAGAAAAATCTAGCTAATTTATAAAACGCTTGGACAGCGGAGCTGTTTCATTTTCTATTAGGGTTGTTATTACGATGATAATTAAAAGATTCAATAATGTTTGTATTGCAATATCCAAATAATCAAGTGTAGAACATAATTGAAAAGATTTTCGTCGATACTAATATTATATAGCTTCTTGAACGTTACTTTAAAGTTAAACAAAGTTTCGAGGCGATGATTATTTGAAATTTATTCTCAATTTTTTTTTTGATGATTTGAAAATTATAATTGATAGTCCCTGTTGAAAAATATGTGCAAAAAGACAATTCGAAGTCGCGAAAAAAAAAAATTCGTTATTTTTACAAATACAGTGTAATATTAAATTTAATTATTGCGCGAAACGATCCTTCAATATTCGTATAATAATTTTTAACTATACGAAAAACAAACATATATATTTATATATATAAAATATTTATATGATAATAATGGGCGGCGTATTAAATCACGGAGGAAAGTGTCAATGAGGTCAAGGTTCCGCGATAGCTCAATATCAGGCGTAAATATATATACGAACAGATAAATTTCCCGCGCGTATAAACGACACACCGCGCAGTATATTGATACGATCGACAAATTTGTTTTGTCCTCGACCAATAACTCTAACTCTTTCTCTCAAAAGTAATCTAAAGAGAAATGCGTCGTTCTTCATATACGTATATACAATATACGAATGAAATTTCCGCTCGATTTACAGTTAAATTTGTTTCGAGAATAATAATTCATAAAGTTCGTTAAGAAAGGCGAGTTATTCATGAAGCTCGCGCGAGCGCGACGTGTCGAGATTAACGATAAAGTTTCTCATCTACGAACCGGTAGAAATGTTGCACTTCACCGAGTGAATAGTAATGTCAAATACACCTGACACAATGAGCCGGCGCGACAATTAATGCGCCGCGTTATAATACGCTCGACAAAAGACCTCCGTATAATTATCTGCCCGAGCACAACGACATATATAGGAAAGTTTATTTTCAGAGAAAAGTCGCTATAGACAATATCGGTACGTTTTTACCTACAATTATCATAATACAAAGTGATACAATTTACCGGTACACGATTAAGTTAAGAATAGTATACTTACGCAGTCATAATAGCCACGCCATTGGCGACGGGATCTTTCCTCACAACGGCCCACGTGCTCTGGACGATTTTCTTCTGTCGTCCCGTTAGTCCGGTCGCCGGGTCGACTGTATTGTCGTTGCCCGAGCCCCAGAAGAGGCTCACCGACGAGCCCATACTGCCGAATGCACATGCGGTCGATTAGCTTTTATTTATACAGGTAAAGTATTGTACATTGATGCGAGTGAGCGATGGGCAATTATCGTATACCACGAACTAAATATATCTTATATAACATCGGGTTGCTGAAATCATCGTCTTTAGTGTACCCGTTATAAGGAAACAACAGTTGCACAACGAAACCAATTTATAATATAATAAATTCGCGTGTATGTAAGAAACGCGCGCATCACCGTTAGACTGCGTACAATATATATATGTCGTTGAACTATATATATATACACTGCATTATTATATACAGCGAGCTACTCACGCCCATCAGGGAAAATCAAGTCTTGCGCACGCCGCGGCAAAGGGACAAAGGCTGATGAGAGACTTTAATATATATACATATATATGCGCGGCTTTTAAGGGCGCTGCTCGCTCGGCTGCAATCAGAGCGACTTCTTAATTGAAATCGCCTTTTCGCCGACGCGCTGATTTTGATTGCTCGTTCATTGATTGGCACAATAAACGCACACACGCGCGCGCGCATACGCTTGAGAGAGAAAGAGAGGGCGAGCAACCCCCCTCATCCCCCATCGATTTCGCTCCCGCGCGAAATTGAATTTTTTCATCTCGATAATGCCTGCGTCGCGCGCGCGCTGATGCCGAGTCGTCGATAATAATTTTCCAAGCGCGAGATAGGGAGAAACGAGAGAGACATTGAATCGAAAAATCTGCGATAATCCTTTTTAATATCGAGAGCAGGAGGGAACTTTCAACTTCACAGATGTATATAAGCGAGTTTTAGTATATTCCGAATGCGCGTATAGTTGGCGGATTTCAAGAGGATTTGCGGCAAAAGAGCTGGTATTTTTCAAATTGTTTGTTGTATTGAAAATATCGTACATTTGCGGTCACCGTAAAAAGTTTTCTCGCGGTTGGAAAATATTAGCCGCGGTAATATATAAGTTGCCACGAGTTGTCAGTATAGTGGACCGTGTTCACACCTTGTTATTTTATACGTGAAATATATAAAAAAAGGCAATTAAATTAATGTGTATATCTTATACCTATTGTTATTTATTATAAAATTAGATGATTTCGAAAGGAAATATATATAAGAACAAAATAGTACTCACACAATCATAAAGTCAAACATTTGCCTAAAATACATGATGCAAGAATATACCCTGTCTCGATCAGATTATCTCGCCAATTTGATATAAGAATGCAGATTCCAATCCCAATAAAGTGTGCCCCGAGTTACCCGATACCCTTTTTATATAATACTTTATATCAATTGCAATCTCGTTACCGCGCAAGAGGCCAATCGATAATGTATAACAAAAAAGAGTTCTTTAAGCTTTGATCGACAAACGCAACACTTGCCGGAGCGGAGAAAGGAAAACAATATAAGCTTTCTGATACGCTGACAGTAGATTGAATAAAAAATCAATTTCCGCCTCGGTATACTTACTCGCCCGCGTCAAATCAACTTCACGTTAATATATACCCCGCATGTACCTCATTATACGCCGACGCAGGATCGCGTTTAATTAGTGAATTCTTTTTATATACACTCCGTCGATTATATACCCCTGCACCGATATAATTCATCCCGCAATATTATGATAATTGAATTCTTGTAACATGGAATTGAAAGTCGTACACCTTTTATTGCCCATCATCTCGACCACATATACACATGCACCACCGCGCACGCGAGCGCAACAGTTGCCATCGCGCGCCATATCTACACCGAAACGCCACAGAATGATGCAAATAATCGGATACAAACATATATGGTTCACACTACTCACCCGCTGAAGAGATAAGTATGTGATGCGAGGCGCAGCGACAACACACCAGTAGAGTGTATATTATATGTATAATACGAAAAGAAACTTCACGTCCGAGTATAAGGACGCGGTGGACGAGGAGGAGGAAGAGGAGGAGGAGGAGGATGAAGAAGTAGAAGAAGAATAAGAATAAGCGACATCAGCCGCGGATGCTCCCTGGTACTATGCTAGCGTCGGCGACGGCGGACGAGCGCAGAGTGTCTCTGCGTCTACTCTCGCTCGTGCCGCGCGCGTGCACTGTCTCTCCCGCGTCTCTGTCTCTTGTGTATGCAGCACCTATCTCTGTCTCTCGCGCAGCGCGTGCCAGGGCGCATACCACACGCAGCACCGTCCGGCCGGTATCTCTCCGTACTTATACCCCTCCACTGCACCGCGCCGCCGCCGCCGCCGTCGTCGTAGCGCGCGACTTTTGTTTTTGCGCCCTCAGCCGATGATAATATATAACGATGACAGTGCAATAACATACGCGGTGTACTTGATTTGCACACCCTGCGATGCGTTTTTATACGGGCTCAGTTTTTTTTCAGGGGGATGATGCATTTTGTATGTGTTTACTGTTTGTGTATATAGATATATATTGACAGGTGGTTCTTCTGTGACGGGGAAAAGACGCAGGATGTGGTGTGTATGTAATTGTGAAAAACTATATTCGCGAACGACGATGCGAAAGGGACAAATGTGACGGCGGCGAAGATATATAGGCGCGATGTTGTTTGCACTCTCTTCCGCTCTTTTTCTCTCCCGCGCTTGCGATCTCGACAGCTCCGCTCCGTAAGTCCGACTAGACCTATTTTTGTTCCTCGCCACGCGCGCATCGCGACGCCTCCTCTCTTCCGGGCAGCCGTTGCTACATATATTATAAGTATCTGTGTATACCTATATATACGATGTACATACCTATACGTAAATCTCCAGAACTTTTTACGTTTGATCTGGGAACAATTTTTTTTTTTTTTATTTTCTAAGACTATTATATACTTACACAGTTGACACGTGGTTTATGCTGATTATTGGATAATGCTCTAGAAAACGAGGAAAAAAGTTGCGTTCTTCAATACTATATCGAAGATTTGTTTGGTAAAATAAAAAAATGCCTATTTATATATACCCAAGATAAGTTCTTTGCGTTTTTTTTTTATGTGAACAAAAAATATTCTATACAGTGATATTTTATTCAATTAACTAGAATTCGGGTTATGGCGTTTTTAGCGTACATGATTATAATGATATAATTGGAAATTAGAATACAACTTAATCTGTCTGTATTCTTCAATACGGCCCTTAAAAGAAATGTCTGTACTATCAATCTCTCTCTGTCGGCGTGATTCCGGATGCATGGAAAAGATCCTTTGCAATCCCTGTTTATAAATCGGGTTCTCGTTAAGATAATTCAAACTATATCAACAAATTTCCATTGTCAACTGCTTATTGTTATAATACTCGATGCGTTATAGTCACAGCTAAGCTCACCAGGCGAGTGTCAGGGATCTGGATCACGGATTAGAATATGTTTCTGGGCGTAGAAACATGGAGAACGCTGCTATATCAGACCCTAACGCTAAAAAAAAAACTCAAGTTATGGACGTTATTTACTTCATTTGAAAGCATCTTTTTAAAAAGCCTCTTCTTAAAACCGGAATCATTTAATCTGGTAAAGTCTTAAATACCATTTTAAATAGAGAAAATAAAATTAGATAAAATGATCTTTTATTTGCTTTTTTCGGAATATAAAAATATTAATTCCTTCAAAAGTTTTGAAAGTTTACAGTTGCATTTTTATTGCTCACATTTAAACTTTCATAAGTAGCTAACTAAATGTTTATTCTACATCCAAAAACATATCCCAGAGTTTGAGGCGAATACGTTATTCGGTCTGACCGCGGTGTTACTATTATATACCTTTACACCCTCATTACATATCGATGCCCCTAACGAAAGAAGTACGATTGAGGTTCCATCGAACCATTACATAGAGTTTATAGCAAAAACTAGCAAGTTTCTGGAGATTACGAGAAATAGTAGCGTCATATATGATAAACAATTTGTTTTTTTTTGTCTTTACGGTTTAGAATAATTAATAATTTATACATTTTTTAAAAATATTTTAATAGATTTTCACACATTAATAAAATAAAACTTAAAGTAATAATTATTAACGTGTTTTTACACGAAGAAAAATATTGTGGCAAAAATGACCGTACCTGATTGTAAAAGTGTGGTGGACTCGAATTATCCGAAAAATTGCCATTACTTATGATGAAAATCGCCGCATAAATTTATAGTAATTTTTACGATATAGAAAAAATAACCATTAATTAATCGCGAATCCGCCACAAATTATGGCAATTTTGTTGATAATTTCAGTATGGCCCACATTTATGAGACCAGCATATTGGCCAATACTAGTCGTGATGCCAACATCATAACCCATCCTTGTCATTAACAAAAGTCATCGACTGCTTGTTTGAATACGGCCACTGATTTGGGAAACAGTTTTTCCCACGCCAGGATTTCAACTGAATACAAGTTAATTCCAGATGGAATCCAGCTGGATATAATTTTTACAGACTTGCAACGTTTCACTATAAATATCTAAAAATATTTTGCAAACGTCCTAAGTTGAAAGTCGAACATTACAGAAAAGTTTCAGCTACGGGTTTTTTTTAACGTTTCGACGGTAACTTTTAACGACGTTCGACAATCTATATCCACAAAATGTTGAAAAACCGTTTGTCGCTTTTTCATGATCATTTCTATAACTTTTCAGTGAAACGTCGTATCAGAAATGTTTTTCCAACAGCTCTTGCTGTGTGGAACTCTATTATAAAGGAAGACCAGAGCTCTTTGAGAACCTGTTGGAGCAGAATTGATCGCAAGCACTTGTATCGATCAATCATTCAAGGTGTGTGTAATGAATAAGAGAACGTGCAAAGACTAAACCAATTAGAGGAACTTAAAAATAAAATATACCGTTGTAAAGTCATACTCCATTAAGTTTTAAGTTGTATTTCATTACTAATTTAAAATGAAGAATAATATGTAATGTACATAAGTAAAATAAGTACGTATTGCCTGCTCAGCTGCTCTTATACTTATATTTATAGTTTAAAGAGAGCCGCAGGTTTTGCACATCGTCAAACAAGAAGAGTCCAAAGATCGTAATCAAGTTCGAAAACACTTTGGACTTCCGTACTTGATTACGATTAAGTCCGGGAGCGCTTTGCTCTTCTGGACTTGATGGCAATCAAGTTCAAGTATAGTATATTACGTAGGGAGGAAAAACTTGGATAGTCCATATCTCCTCAGCTCGGGTGGTAAACATGTGCTCTGGGGTGGCCCTCTTTATCCCTGTGTTGCGTATACTATTTTTCATCATACTCGAGCCGAAAATACTACATTCGCGTTTTTGAGCCTATAATACCACATTTGCAACAATGAGCCGATGATACCACATTTGCGATTTTGAGCCGGGAGCGAATCTGGTGGAAAAGCCGGTAAAAAAAACGAAGTCATCAATGACTCTTGAGATGACTTTTTTCAACCAACTTTTGAGATGACTCCTTCTTCAACCGGCTTTTGAGGTGACTCCTTTTGTAACCGGCTTTTGAGATGACTCCTTTTTTAACCGGCTTTTGAGATGACGCCGTTTTCTACCGGCTTTTGAGATGACCCTTCTTCAACCGGCTTTTGAGGTGACTCCGTTTTCAACGAACGTTTGAGATGACTCCTTCTTTAATCAGCGTTTGAGATGACTCCTTTTGTAACCGGCTTTTAAGATGACTCATTTTTCAACCGGCTTTTGAGATCATTCCTTTTTCCACCCGCCTTTGATATGACTCCTTTTTATTCCGGAGCAACGTATTGTTCTCAGAAATATCTTACAGGTTTATTTCCGAGTCAAGTTTCTGACTTCTAATTCGTTATAAATGTAACGCAGTAATTCCAAAAACATAGAATTTGCAGAATATATCAGAAACAGTCGCCCGTTAAAAAAAACCTATTGAAAAAATTCAGCTGAGAAAATCTGGTGAGGATTTAGGTGAAATCTCATGCCAAAATCTCACTGGAGATTCGGCTTCAAATGCTGCTAAAAATCCTACATTAATTAAAAATCATAACAACTATTTGACAATATCATTTAAAACCTGAATTTAATAATATAATCTCTTAATAATATATATAATTAAATATTTTGAAAATTTTTTAATTTTTGTCGTACGTACAATAATTTGAAAATCTTCTAATTCCGTAAAATACAATGTATAAATCAAATTTAAACAACAATAATACTTGCCACGAGATCCGCTATCGCAGCCCATGATTTAAGTAGTATATGAATATAATCATTTGAATTTTAACGCCATTAAAATAATATATAAAATCACGTAAACATGTTTTTAAATTGCCAAACGAATAAATCATTAAAATCTACGGATGTTACGTAAGTGCACAGTGATTCGAAAAACAAGTACTCAAAGTGTATTATATATAACGACTACATACAACAAGCTGTTGATGATACTTATATGAAATGAAAGGCACAAAGCTGGCGTAAACATTATCGAAATATTGTGCAAAATTTTTGCATACCCAGCAATCGTATCAGTTTCGGCAAAATATATAACGTATAGCACTTATTATACATATACCTACCTTATATATACTGAACGCGAGTGGACGGAGCTCTCGCACGCACATTGCGCGAATCCAGTCATATACATATAAGCGCTTTGCACCAACACCCGTTCGCCGGGAGCACCCAGCAGCGCGAATCGTCGTGCAGTGCTGCGCGTGTGACGCGACAACAAAACAAACTGTGAACAGCGTCGGAAGAAGGCGGGAGGTGAGACTGGCACGTCTCCTTGTTCTAAAACACCAAGAAACCATGGTCTGACAATCCTCCAAATTCACCGATTATCACTTCGAGCAGTATACCTGCAGGGTCAGTGTTTATCTATAATGTGTATTACCGCTTCTCTCGAGCATCGGAGAGAGATACGTGCTCTCGCGAACACGGCTAACAAGCAGGCTCTACCCGCCATGTTATGCGCTACCACCTATACCTAGATCTGCTCCCTGAATAACATTCATTTTCGTTCCTTACTTCAATGGCAATTTATTTCTGCTTTGCTTATTTTTTAACCATGCGTTTCTCATTTTGTTTTTCGCTTTGTTGCAAACGTTATATTGTTAAAGCTGATTGTTTGACATAAATGGATATGATTGGAACCTAAGATCTCATCAAATAGCATTGGTATGCTGGTTTGCTTTGTGAACGGATATTGACATCAATATAGCAAATTGCAAGAAATTTTTAACAAAATAGAAGCTAAAATAATACTAACTATTGTTTTAACATCTTTATCATAACTATTTTAATTTATATAATATATCTTTCAAAAGACAAATGAAAAAAAATTTTGGATTGATTTTTAAATTTCAGTATAAAGAAGCTGTATGTTGAAATTCCAAATTTTTAACAACTTTTTATTGCTAATCTATTATTTAAAACAACATTTCTCAACTGCCCCCAATGTAAGCAATAATAAAATGTTTATTATAGGTATCAGCACTCAGTCCATCATCGTGCCGTGAGCCTCCCGTCTTCTGCCAAACGCCAGTTTCACAGGACGCCTTTTTGTACCTGCTGTGCCATTATAAAGTCCCAAGAGTATCAAAACTGAAAATCCTTAAAAAATGGCAATCCTTCCTCCAGATCCGGTTTATATAATGAGGGGTGACATGGGCCCTGTCCATAGTTTGCTATTTCGTGTCTCTCCTTATATTGAACATCTTTATGCTGGAACTGAAAGTGGAAGGGTACATATTTGGGACTTAAGGGTAAGCTTGTTATTACTTTTTTTTTGTAAATTTGTCTTTTTTTTACATCACAAAAAGTAAATAAATTTGTATTTTTCAGAAAAATCGAGAAATTTTTAAATTGAATGCTTCTAATGAACCCTGTCTAGCATTACATACTTTTGGAAATGAATGTCTGGTGACTCAAAGAAAAGGTGGAGCAATCAATTTTTGGCAGGCTCAAAGTTCTAGTTGGGTGGCTAATGAAACTGTTGAAACTGATTACTATGGTTTCTGTAGGTGTGTATAAAAAAAATTCATATTTTATCATAATTTTTTAGGCACATATTAATCAAATTTTATTTTATTTATTAGATGTCAAGTATCAACAGATGATACATTATTTATACCACTGAATGATTCACAAATTGGATTATTTTCTTTGAAAACTTTGAGTACTGAAATCAAATTAGATCCTGCTAGTCTTCCAGATTCAAAATCTCTTGGGCAGGTTATGTCAATAAAACCATTACTAGATGAATCTAAGTATGTGTTGGTTACTTACGATGGTGGTCAAATGTGTCTATGGGATGTTAGATCAAAAAAGGTTTTATCATCACTGGACGTTGAGCAATGTCCTATGTGTATTGATTTTAACACAACTTTAATGCATGGAGTTATAGGAAGTCCTTGTGATAATTTGGAAGTATGTAGTTTACATAAAATATTTGTCATAGCTATATTTCAAATTATATTACTAAATCTAAAATATTTTAGGTATTTTCTTTATCACCCAATAATGAGCTATTTGAAAAAACAAAATTGCCTTTGAAAAATCCAGGTATATCAGCAATTGCAATCAGACCAGATGCAAAAGTATTTGCTGCTGGAGGATGGGACAGTCGAATTAGGATTTATTCATGGAAAACGCTAAGACCGCTCGTCGTTTTAGATGTGCATAAAGCTACTATCCATGAAATCATCTATTCGTCATGTAAAGTTGAAGCATACAACAGCAAGTGCCTAATGGCTGCTGCTGGTAAAGATGGAAATATTTCTCTTTGGGACCTTTACAATTAATTGAATATTGAATTAATAAAAGGAAATATTTTCTATATGATTGATTTTATAGTACAAAATACTAAGGAGAAAAGACTATATTATTAAAAATGGAACTAATTTAAACAAATGAAAATTAAAAATAACTATAAAACTGAATACTTATTCCACAAATGTAAGTCTATTTTATATTTAAAAGTATTTACATTGATTCAATTGCAATTCCATGATTTTAATATGTACTTTTCTTCAACAAATTGTGATCTGCGAGAAATCCACTTAAATATTTTTTTACTTAATTTACTAAGTTATTTCTATTATATTATTTAAAAGTCTATCATAAAAACAAACAAAATTAATATCGAAACGAAAATATTTTCAAAATTTGATAAAATAAAGTATATTTTTTATATTAATTTTGTTAATTTTATACATATATTTGTACCAATACAAAGGTAAGTAAAGAAAACAATTTAATATTTACAGTTTTCAAATGATAACTTATACCATATTTAAAAAAAAAAATTTACAAGGCCATTAATTTAGATAAAATTTCTTAATATTTCAAAGTTAAATTAACTTAAATTAGAAAGATCATTATGCTGGTAATCCAAGTGTTTTACGAACTAATTTTTGAGCAATCCTTTCAAATTCTATTCTATCTTCTCTCCACATTTTTGCTGCATCAACATTTGCTCCGCTTTCGTCATTTGGCTCAGCTAACATGCTTACTACACTGAGTAAAATTTTTTCAACACTTTGAACAGGACTCCATCTTTCAGCACTACTTTCATACCCCATTGGATCATCACCTGGTGCATGCAAAATACTAATGCATACCTTACCATCTGAATATACTAAAAAAATGCAATAAATTTTATAAGATTTCATAATACAGAAAATATGTTAATGATATTTTCATAGTATGTGCACTTACTATTGGGATGGAAAATTTCACAAGTAAACTGCATCTTTGGGGGACTGAGAGGATAATCAGTTGGGAAAGTTAACTTTGCAGGAAAAACACCTCCGTCAAAACAAGTCCCTTCTGGTCCCCTGTTTTGTAATAATTTAAGAATTAAAACATTGTCAATTCTAACTACAGCATTTCAGCAAACATGTTAATATAAAAGAGCAAATAAATTAATAAGCTTGTATTTTGAGTACATACATAATTAGAGCTTCCCATTCAAAGAAGTTTTCTTCATTTACTGGTCCAGCTAATATACCTTCTGGAGGATTTATTGTTAACTCTAAAAATTTTAATTTTATATTGAATAAATTTATCATATAAATTTTCCTTTGGAATATTTTAATCTTACGTTTATATTCTGCCATTAAACGTCTCAAAGCAGATCCTGCCATTGTTTACAAATTTTTCTTTAAAAAAACTCAAAACAAAATAAAATAAAACGATTGTTAACTACAAATAAGTTTGTGTGTCTCGTCTGTCAAATTATGACAACTGTAAAGCTATATTTGAGGTTAGTTTCCTAACAGCTGATGATATGTCATATATATAGATTTACGCGCCAAATAACTACACTAACTTGAATTCCAAAATTATTTCAGATTATAAATTAAACATTTCGTAAGGTATATATATTAAAATAAAACAATTTATTATATATTTATATTATATATTTATTATATAAAATTTTTTATTTATTACGAAAATCATTCATAACTTATTTACAATTCTATTGTAATTAAATTTAATAAAATTTAAAATTTGATAATTAAAAAATCTATTTACAGTTCTATTCAACTACACTTTCGATGATATTCTGGAGGTGCTGCTCCAAAATCTTGAAGACTGAAGTAATCACTGCTATTTTTATGTAAATATCTTAAAAAATCGTGAATATGCGCGAGAAGTAGTTGAATACTTTTTTCATCCAATGGAGTGTATGATAACATACTTCCAAGTTTCACTAAAAAAATTAAATTAATAAATAAAACATTTTACATTTTTATGAATAAATATATTATCGAATTCTAACTAATAATACCAAATAATCTTAATAAATGAAATGCTCCATATATTTGACTTCCAGGAGTGTTAGACTTTTCATTCATAATATCTCCGTATTGTTGTCTTTCCCATCTATATAATAGTTGTGTCCCAAGCATAACATTGAAATATTCACGAAGACCTCTTGTAACTTCCAAAACAGCTACTTCCCTAAGATAATAATAACATTATATAATGTCAAAATAATTGAATATTAATATTATTAGTTAATTTTGCTTACTTGTTCGGAGTATTAGTTTTGCTTGACGTTTTAAACTTGGTATAATCATCCAGAATTTTATCTACTGTGTGTCGAGCTGGTAAAATTACCAATTTTCTTTGCCTACTAATTGCATCCCAATCATCAACTAACCATGGCTTTAGTTCATCAGGAATTTTAACTTTGATTTCAACTTTTGATAAAAATTGTTCCTCTGTCTCAACAGTAGGATCAATACGACTATAAAAATGATTTATCAGTATTAGTATAGTTGCACTTAATATTTTTCAAATAAAAAAAAAAACTAAATACCTTCGTTTTCTTCGTGGCCCATCTGAAGATGAATCATTAGATGTAGGTGTAATTGATCCACCATTTTTCTGGTATCTACTGTTTGCTCTGTCAATTGCAGTAGGTGTACTACACCTACTTTCTGTATCTTTATCTTTACCTCCTTCACGATTTTTCAAACTGACTTTAGAAAGCACTGTTGATTTTTTTCCTTTTTGAGCAATTTGTTGAGCTGCATGAGCTCTTTGAACATCTTTTTGGCGTTGAACATTGAGTTCATTGTATTTTAAAACCCTACTTTCTGGAACCCATTCATCCCAGCTATCACAAAAAAAAAACAAAATTATTATACTTATCATTATTTTTTAAATGTTATAATAAAGTCATACTTCTTATTCCATCCAGCATAGTGTATCAGATATTTAACCTGCTTTTCTTTTGTTGTATTAGTCTTTAAACATTTTGCTTCATAAATTAATGGTCCATGGAAGCACAAAACTCGTTCTCCTGTAAATTTTAATAAAAATTTCTTTGTTAGAGTTACAATAAACTACGAATTATTGTGAATAAATAATAAATATTATTCACCTTCTTGAAATTTACATGTTGGGCTTCCAGTCATTTTTAATAAATTAATTTAAATTGTCTTATACATTAATATTTGTTTTTAACCTTAATTTCTAAAAACAGCGGGTAAAAGAGACAGCTCCGGACAACATAAATAATCCAAGTAGCAGCCTAGCAGGACGCTCAAACATATCAGCAGGGTTGTTTTCACTTTCCGACTACGCTCATAGTCTGTGACTAATAGAATGTGGCGCCGCCAGCGGAATGTGTCGTAAGCTCGGGCGGGAATTCAAAGGGCTCTTACACAGAAAAAAGGAACAGCAGGAACAGGACACAGATATAGAATTTAACATGGGTTACTTACTATACTATATCTATATATACAAAAAAATCTTGTTCCCTATATCTGTTTCTCGTATATATAGATATAGGGCCCTTACACAGAAAAAGGAACAGTACACAGATATACAATTTAATATGGGTTACTATATCTATATATACGAGGAACAGATATAGGGAACAAGATTTAACATGGGTTACTATATCT
>UXGD01003737.1:0-19338 GCA_900474315.1 Torymus auratus
GTCCCAACGCATTTACAGAAGGAGAAAGAAAATATTCCGCTTAAGGTGGCCGAATTACCCCAAGTTACCTTATAATAGATCATTAGTACTCGATAATATACTGATCAAATCATTAAAAAAAATTTGTCGGCTTTGTTATGAAGACTTTGTCGGCTTTGTTTGAATATATCTCAAAATTATTAGAGTTAGGAATATTCTAACTTGCAGTGCCAAAGTGAGGTCATATTCAGCATCAAGGAGATAAACCGCTGTAAATTCTTTGGTCATTAGCTTCCCCAAACTAAATTTGCTGATCCTTTAATTAATTTTTAATAACAAAATTTATAATTTTTCCAACAATTTATGACATAATTATAATTAAATTTATTTATGAAGATTTAAAAGTATTAATTTTTAAATTTATTTATTTATTTATTGATTTAGATTAACAGGCAAGAATGACCTAGATTTAACATAATATATACATATATAACATAACATATAATATACTAGCTACATTTAATGCGTTTCGCGCTTCTTATTTATCTAACTATTTTTTGTTTTTGAGGTCATCAATCAGTCCAATAAAGAAACGGATTTTAGACCCGCCATCACACAAAAAAACAAAGAAAATGAGACCTGTCCGGTTAAAATCGACCGAGTAGAAGCTGAGATCCGAGCGTACACACACCAAACAACACACACATACATCCATACAGACATTTTTCAAAAACCATATATTTTGATTCCTAACACTTCGGAAAAAAATTAGAACATGTTTTTACGTTTTTACAACTCAAAAAATTACTATCACAAAGCTTCCTCTAGGAGAAAGCAAAAATACCATATATCGTCGCGTGGGAGCAAGAACGTCTTATCTCCGCTCGGTGCGTAAGAACGTCCTATCTCGGCTTGGCGCGTAAGAACATCCTTTTTCAGCTCGGCGCGTAAGAACATTCCATCTCGGCTCGGCTCGTAAGAACGTCCCATCTCGGCTCAATATCCACGCACGGAGAGACCGAGATGGGACGTTCTTATGCGCTGAGCTGAAATGGGAGATTCTTATAGCTGAAATAGGACGTACGTTCTTACGCGCCGCACAGTGGGGCCAAAACCTTGCATTGGATAAGTCAAACTAGGGTACTTGTCCCGATTTGTGAGCCTGTCCATATTTGTGTGTTCTATCATTTAAACACCGCTTTGAAATGATGAGCTCAAAAAAAAATACTGGTATATTATTTTTTTATATAATATCATTAATAAAGTTTAGATAAAACAAATTGTTTAGGTACTTTTCATTCATTAACAGATTTAAAAAGTACTTTCAAAAATATGTTTCATCATTTCATGTGATCCATGGCGTTTTCTTGTTGGAATGTGCTAAGAAGTAACAATTTCCAAATCAACAATAAATAGTGTTTAATAATTATTTGAGGGCGGGATAAAGTTAATTATATCATAAAATGGTCTAGTATTATGTAATCCACCGTCATATATCGATTTTAAGAAGATTTTAATATTTTAAATATCGTGTCTATTAATACCGCAGCGAAAACGACGTTGTCCAGATTTGTGTGTGTGCTCTTGCCGGAGATTTCGTTCTGGTTAGGTTAGGTACGTCGCATGTAAATACTGACATGCGCGCTACGTAAGATTTCAGTTTGAGCAACGTTTTTCTAATTTTGTAAGTATATAAAATCTATATTTAAATACAGAAAAGTATCTCTAGATCTATTTTCAGTTATTTATTATTATTTTTTCAGCAAACGTCAAAATGAGTGCAGTTAAAAAAAGAAAGGTGTATGATGAGGAGGTTATGCTAAGAGCTTTAAATGCAGTACATTCCGGAGTACCTATCAATACTGCTAGTAGAGAGTTTAATGTTCCTCGATCTTCATTACACAGCAAAGTCACCCACAAATATTCTAAAGATAGATCTGGCCCATCTACAATCTTTAGCAAAGAAGAGGAACAAGCTTTAGAGAACTGGGTTTTGCAAATGAGTAAAAGAGGTTGTTCGATTACTAAGGAGCATCTCATCAATAGTGTAGCAATTCTTGTGAAGAAAAGTGGCAAAGAGACTCCTTTTGTCAACGGTCGACCAGGAAGGCACTGGTACGAGGGCTTCTTAAAGCGACACCCACTCATCACTAGAAGAATTTCAGAAAATGTTTCTTTGGCCAGAGCATTAGTGTCAGAAAATAGTGTTAGAAAATGGTTCACAGATATCAAAAGTTTTTTAGAAAAAGTAGAAATGGTAAATATTCATGGATCAAGGATCTTCAATACAGATGAGACTGCAGTTTTATTGAATCCAAAAGGAGGTCACGTACTTTCTAAAAAAGGAAGTAAGAATGTTTATAATGTTGTTAACAACAATGAAAAAGAAAATCTGACTGTATTAGTCACTGGGAACGCTGCAGGGCAATTAGCTCCTACACTTATTCTAATGAAGTATAAAAGAGTGCCTGCGCCACTATATTCCTCTTTACCAAAAGATTTTCACATTGGTGCGTGCGAAACTGGATGGATGACTGCAGGGCTGTTTTATGAATATGTGGCAAACAGATTTTATCCATGGCTTATAAAGAACCAAATCAAACTACCTGTAATTTTGTATCTTGATGGACACGTGTCACATCTCAGTGAACCATTGAGTAAGTTTTACCATGATAACCAGATTCACTTGATAGCATTACATCCAAATGCTACACATATTTTGCAGCCCATGGATGTAAGTTTTTTTGCTGCTTTTAAAGCAACATACAAAAACTATCTTAATGACTATCGAATAGAAAAGGAAACTTTAAGTGTAAGAAAAGAAGATTTTGCAGCTCTCCTAGATAAAGTATTCAAAAAGATGGATCTGGCTAGGATTTTGTCAAATGGTTTTCAAGTTTGTGGTCTCAGTCCTTTTAACGTAAACGAAGTAGATTTTTCAAAAATTTTTATCAGATCAGAAATAAATAAAAATCAGCCATCCGAGCAATCACAGCATCAACCTAATGAATTGTCAATCGCTTTGAATTGTATTGAAACATACATTGAAGAGTCTATATTAAAGACCTTTAAAGCCGTTCCAAACTTTACTGAATGGACAGGTCCAAAAGATGACAAAAACCTCTTTTACATCTCGAGAAATATGAATAATGCTCTTTCATTTAATCAGGTTTGCAATATTACACTTAGCTATAATTTATTTTTAATACTTATTATTTACATGAATAATCTGATAATAAACATATTTACAGGAATGTGATGGATCAACAAAATCTTTATCTGAAATTAATTGTAATGTATCAGATCCTTTGTCCGATGAGCAAGACAAGCAAAATGATATTTTGCTTAATCCTCCGCATAGCCATGTGAGCCAAACTGGAAATTTGGGTATCGATGATGGACCAGACAAAGAAAATGCCAATCTAACCATGGGAAATTCAACGATTACAACTAAAGTAATTTAATTATTACTGCGCTGGATATATTTATATTATATAACTTATGTTCTTATATAACATATGTTTTGTTTATATCCTAATCAATTTTATTATTAAGAATAACATAATTAATTTTATAAAATTTACTCAATTTTTATACAGATTTTAAGATTTTATATACAGATAATAATGGGATTATTATATATTTGTCATGATTTTTACACTCATACGTCTCTTTACAGATTGTTGATAAAATTGATGATGTCAATATCCAGAAAACTTGTACAGGTTCTGAAGATTCACTTCATTTTAAAGTTTATGTAGAGGAAAATGAAGATGAAATAATTTTTAATACTGAAAATGTTGTACATAAAGATGATGATGAAAATGTATCTGAAGAAGTTGCCCAAAATGAAAAATATTTGGAAAATAAGAACTCGTGTCCTAATGTATTACAAGAAATACAAAACTTAAACAAGGACACGTCTATGAGTAAGCCATCGACCTCTCAATCATTTGAAAATTATCTGTACTGGCCGCAACAAAACTTAGCCAGTAAGAGCAAAATACGGCAACCTAAAGAGAAATTGCCATCGATTTTATCTTCAGAAGAAGCTCGTAAATGGTATGCTGAGAAAAAAGAACAAAAAGAACGGTTAGAAAATGAGAAAGAAGCAAGAAAGGTTGCAAGATTAGAAAAAAGTAAAATTAACAAAGAATTGAGAGAAAAAAAGGCAGCTGAAAAGCGTAAGAAAGCTGAAGAGACTGTTAATAAAACTAAAAAGGCACCAAAACGAAAAAAATCATCATCTAATGTACAACATACTACCTAATTTATCTGAAAACTAATTTTATTTTTATTTAGATAAATGTAAAAATTTAAGTTTGTAAAAAACCGAGAATTAAGTATTTATTTAAACATATAAATATGTTATTTATATTATTTAGATTGACTAGAATAAATTTTAAGTATTGAAAAAATTATTTATCGGTGTAATTATTAAAAAAAGTTATTCCTGAATATTAATACTTCCAGAACACACTAATCGGGAGCTCATAAACGTGGACAAGCACATTAATGGGGGGCACACAAATGTGTACAAGCACACTAATACGGGGCACACAAAATTGGACTGTGTCGTCTGCTAGAGCACACAAATATGTACAAAAATAAAATTTGTTGTTTCTTCTTTAATTTTTATAAATATTATTAATTTTTAATAAAAAAAATTGTTTTCGGTAGATAATTAGCCATACTACAAATATAGCGTTATTTCATGTTCACATATGACTTAATTAATTTATCATTCCGCGACAAAGCCGAAAGGTTTCTTAAACCCTCGCTAATAGGGACAAGTACCCTATAGAGTTCAATTTTAATCGAATCATTTTAATTTTTTTTAATGAAAGCTGAAGAAATTTCCTAGTGATCTGTGAGAGCCGATTTTAAAAAAAATTCAAGTGAACATTTTTATTTGACGAAACATAGACATTTTTCCTTGGGTACGTCACCTGAACAAAATTGGTGCGCGTGTGTGTGTTCTTATTAGTTTTATTTATTCTTTGACAAAATTAGAATAAAAAAATGTCCGCTTGAATTTTTTTTAAAAATCAGCTCTCACAGATCGACAGTAAATTTCTTCAGCTTTAATTAAAAAAAAAAATTAATAGGATTCTATAAAAATGAAGCCTACAGTTTGATTTGTCCAAAGCAAGGTTTTTGGCCCCACTGTGCGCCGAGCGGAGATAAGACATTATTACGCGCCGAGCGGAGATAGGAGACGCTCTTGCTCCCACCCGACGATATATGGGAATATCGTAGTCTGGTCCATCGTGGAAACCCCTTTTAATTATGTGGGCTTGCGTGATATTAAAATTGTACATCATTAAAATATGTTAATTATAGAAGAACATAACTTTTCTCACAATGATTTTATGCAAAGTGTATAATACAGAAGTAGAATTTCGACGGCGGAGAGTAATAACCCGCTAACTCAGCGAAGGCTTCGAAAACCCGCGAACTCAGCGAAGGTTGCGAGAACCCGCTAACTCAGCGAAGGCTTTGAGAACCCACTAACTCGACGAAGGTTTCAAAAACCCTCTAACTCAGACGCATTTTTTTCGTTTTCAATTTGAAATTTTTTATGTTAAATAATCGATTCTTATTATTTTCTAAATTTCTAATCACATCTATTGTGCAGAAATCGTATTTTAAAATCCTACTCCTACACAGCTTTCACCACAAAATTGAACAAAATCAACGCGTCTGAGTTAGCGGGTTCTCGAAGCCTTCTACCTGAAGATATTATAACGATAGCGAAACCAGCCCAATAATGAACCAATAAACTAAAAACTATATCGTGTATTAAACTTCAACACAACATTCCTCTAATCGCGCTAACTCAAATCCCGCGAATCACCATTATTCGCCTTAATATTCAATAATTAATCAAAAGTAGAGCAGAATCGCGCGCGGATTTCTAACCGAGAGGAGAGTGAATGCCCATTCGCAGCGCGCAATTTCTCCGACAGAGTGCAAGTCTCTACTCTCACTTTCGCGGCCGTGAAAACCCGCACGTGCCGATTTTCCGTTTTCGAAGGCCGCGCGCTGTTTTTTTTCCCTGTACAGCATCGAATCGCTTATCGCGCTGTCGTCGTTTCGCGCCTGTGAATGTGCACGACGCGAGATGCAAATATGTGTAGCTGTAGTGTCAAGGCTATATATGACAATTGCAACGGCGATTTCGCAACGGTTTGAGTTTGTGTGTGTGTGTGTGTATAGGTGTGGGATTCGAGGTGTTTAAGTAAATAAATGGAAAAAGATATAGATAAAGTATAGGTGTTGGGAGAAATGAATATTGATAAGGTGAGGTGTAAAGGAGTCTATTTTAAAAGGCTGAATGTGATTTTTTTTTTTTGCAAACGTAACCATGTTTTTACCTTTTATGTAATGTTTCTTTGCATACAGTGATTTTGCTTACGTACTTTGCGTGAATAATTTTAAATAGTGAATAACTCTTTTCAATGGAAACACTAAAGACCAACAAAATTGATATTTTACCATAAAATGATGATAATATGACAAAAGTCGTTCCTAATTAATAGCAATAAACAAAATACAATCATAATCAAAAACTCTTTTCTCAAATTAAAATTTTTGTTCGGTAAAGACATACTGCACAAGAATAATAGACCTGCAAAATTTGAGGAGCAATTTATTCCGCTAACTGCAGGCCATTACGTATAATTTTGACCGAGCTAATTTAATTCATATACTTCTAGCGAAGAAATTTCACAGCCATTTCTACAACAGACGTATATATATAAGGCAAAGGCACCTAAAAAGCATTCAAAAAAGGGGGAGAAAGTAGTCTCCCGACGAAGTGTGCAAGGAGGCACAAAAAAAAACGCGCCGAGGACTTTGGGAAGCGAGGCTTTTTCGCATTCACGCGACTCTTCACTCGCGCGCGAGAGTAGAAAGAGAGAGAGAGAGAGAGAGAGAGAGAGAGAGAGAGAGAGAGAGAGAGAGAGAGAGAGAGAGTTAGATGGAGGCGCGGCTGCATACCGCACACACGAACGTCGCATTATCGGTCGAAGTCGGAGTGGAGAAAAATATAGGGGACTCCCCCTATGTCTTATATAGTCTGCTAGACTTCGTTCGTGCGAGTACGTATATTATATGTATAGATGGAAGTTGAAGGAGAAGCTTGAGACGGTTAGCCGTAGGCTCGCCTGTCACTTTTCACTCGTCGATGACGCGAATGTGGATGCATCGTGAGTGCGAGCTCGCGCGTCAATATCTTACTACAATGTTTCTCTTTTCATTTCCATTTTTGTAATAGATGACATCTTGCGCTGTTACTTGAGATAATGCAAGTTTACTTTTGGTTCTTCAAAATTGAGTTTTATATGGAAAAATATCTTTGTGAACGAACAATGTACTACTTATACGTAAAGTAAAATTGCAACAATATTATTAAACCAAAAATTTACGTGAAAAACCATCTCGTTTTACAATATATAAATAATGTTTGATTCGAATACATCATGAAAAAAAATAATAATATTTTCTATTCTATTACTCTCGAAAATATACTTTGCCAGCTGCAGAGAAAGTGATAATATAGTCTTCGTTCCAAAAAAATATACCGAGATAAGCGAGAAGACGATAAAAAGTGTCAATGTCAGAAGATTTCTAGTTCAAGGTAAGTCTACATTTGAAAAAAAAATGCGCTTTATCACCCGCACCGCGGAACTTTTAATTTTGTGTAATTTATTAAATATATTTTTAATCGCGTAGTGTATCTTTAGTAATTATTGGATAATTCACAAGATAGGAGTAATTTTATAACGAGTATATAATTTTCCAATAATGAAAGATAACAAAGCTTCGATAAAAATATTGCATCCTGCATTCTCAGAAACCGTTCTTCATTCCATTCGTTGCATCAAAACATTGTCAAGCCTAAACCAGTATACTCGAATAAAAAACTTATTTCCACAAACATCGAATTTCCAAAGCTCTATTCCAACTAATTCCTCCATTAATTTCCCAACCCTTCCTATAATAAACAACGTACGCCTACAAAAAACCCTTTCCCGCCCTCTACCTCAAAAAAAGCTCCCTCGCCAAAAGCTCCATTCCTCTCTCTCCGCCACCGCTCGCTCCGCACGTCCGCACACACTGCAGATAAGACCTTCTCCTCCGCTCTCTCTCTCTCGTATACACAGACACATGCGCGCAACCCACTCCCGGCGAGTCGACCTACACACACACTGCGTTTCAAGTGCACGGGCAAGGCAACGCTCGTTCATGGAGGGGGAGAATACGGCGGTGGCAGCGACACAACGTGCAGCAGCGCGTGGCGCGCGCCGGCTCTCTCTCGACGACCGCCGGGTGGAGGGGGAGGGAAGGAGGGAGGCTTTTGCGACTGCGCGCTGCTGCTCCGGCGGCGCGCCGGCTTGTGTTTTCGGCCGCGGCGCTCGCGCACGCGAGAGAGAAACCCCAAAGAGCGCTCGGCCGCGCCAGGCGATCGACGTCGCGGGCGCCCGTTCTGTCTCCCCCCTCGTGTGTTTGTGTGCGTGCGGTGTGCGTGTGCTGCTATACTGCGCGAGAAACGTGCGTATATGGAGAATAATAGCATTGGTAGTGTGCATCGGACAGAAGACTGTTTTCGTTATCGAGGAGTACAGGAGGCGGAGACAGGAATAATAATAATAAAAGTGCAGGAAGTTTGGTTTTTCAGCAGCTGATATAACGAGTTTCGTCTGAGGAGGAGAAACTGTGAAGGGGGAAGTAAAAGAAGTATTTAATATAATAATAAGAATATATGTGAAGTTCACTGCGGGAGGAGAGATTGGAGAACGAAGGAAGGAAAGAAAGAGAGAAGTGACTGCAAGTGTCTTTTTATCAATCGTCTGTGTAACTGAGGAATAGAGGGAAGGAAGATATAAGAATACAATATCGCACGTATACCACAAGCATATAGCATTACGACACATACACACTCATATAAATATAATTCATATAAATGCATATATACATACATCTATATTTTACGGCATAGAGGATTTTAAGATTTGTACTGAACGGAGCAAAGTCGACGAGCATATATATATATGTATATATATATATATATATTTTAAAGAAGCATATATTGGACAGTAAGGGATCCCACAGGCGCATCTATAAATTGCCTATTTAAGAAGTATTTATACGACGACGGTGTTTTACCTGGGTACATCATCATATTATACATATATATATTTATTTATCGATATACACGCATCTCTTATAGACGAAGAATATTTATCTACTTTGTATACAACACATACGCGTATAAAGGAAAGTGCAAATCGAGCTCGATACATACACATAAGGCTATATATTCATACACATTTACCCGTACATATACATATAAATTATATATATATATATTTGCCGAATTTCGAAGGATATACAAAGGACAAGAACAACAGCAACACCTCATTGCAACTCAGAGAGCTATTCAACTATACTGTGACGTACAAAAAGTGCTACGACAAATATTGATAGTGACAGTTTTTTTTCTTCTCTTGATCAATCCAAAAGAAAGTGCTATTAAAACTCGTACACATATAAGTATAGTATGTGTATTCAAAAATAACAGAATAACAGTGTGATACTCTATACCTCACGTGCGCGTGTGTGCATATTATTATACCGCTCGTGTATACTACACCCGCGAGTCGCGTGCGCTCGCGCAGCCCCCCCGGGCTACGTCACGACAACAGGCAGCAGTAGCGGTAACCGCGTAGATATAGTGTGCGTTTGAGAAGGAATTTTTAGAAGAGAATTCTGATATATATATATCCAAATATATATATAGTGTGCAACGAACGGTGAGAGTGACAGTTGATGACGAGTGTTTTTTCGATCCGAGAGTGTAATTCATTGGCCTGTTTCTTCTTTTTGTTATTGCAGTTACTCTGACTAGTGTGACGCTTTTTTAGTGCTCGCGAGAGAGATCTATACATATATACAGTGTGCGAATCAGTGTTGAAAAAAAAAAAAAAAAAATATGATCGACAAACCGGTACGAATTCTCATGAAGATCATCGCCTCGGGCTGGCTCGATATCCAGTGTTACAATAAGCCTCCCCCCTATAGGTATACACCTACGTTCTCCGTATCAAGCCTGTAACAACTACCGTGCCTAGTCTCAGCGCTAGGCACCAGGCACACCGGCGCTACCATTAACAAGCATCAGCAAGAGCCGCCCCTAGCGAGCGGCACGCCAGCCGTCAAGGTGGCTCACACGGTGCGTGATCGGACAGCCGAGCTGCAGGCGGAGGTGCGCAGCGCCATCCGCGTGCTGCACGGCTGGTGTCCACGACCACCCCAAGGTCAACCCAGCCAACAGCAGCCTCCGCCCGCACAGCAGCAACAACAACAGCAGCAGGGTAGAGGTGAAACGGTGCTCATGTCGCCACGCGGAGGACAGCAGCAGCCCCAGCAGCACCGAACTGGTGCTGGACAGCAACAAGCGCCACCACCTCCACCACCGCCGCCACCTCCACCGCCACCTGTGACAACAGCTGCGGGTGCTGTTGCTGCTCCTCCGGTGGTTAGTGCCACGGTCACCGGGCCGCCGTCCGTCGTCGTCAGCTCGACGTCGAGCAGCATGAGACCACCGCCGCCTCCGCCACCGCCGAGGGCCAGGAGCTCCGGGGAGGGGAAGGGAGGAGGAGGACACCACGAGGAACCGACGAGCTCCATTCCTGATCTAGGTGAGTCTGACGATCTGTGTGAAGATAGATAATTTTGACAATTTGGTGATAAATGGGTAAAGATTTTTGCAAGCCTTTGTTAGGTGAAATGTAAGCTTTCGGGTTTTAGAACGTTTTCCTTATATGGACAATGCGCACATGTTTCAATTAGGGCTGCACGAGACCAAGACAATACAATATTTCTATAATTATTATTGTCTCGCGCTCTTGTAAATTCTTGAATTTTCCTCATTGGTCTTTTCGGTCAATATGAAAAGTATGATTGTCTTGTCTTGAAATTCTTGATCATATCATTCCTCTTAACACCCGGCGCACCCGCTCCCTGTGGTCTCACGTACCTAAGTAAGCCGGCCCGAGGGGATATAGGAGCGTTAGTAGATGGTCGTTAACAACTACCGCAGTTTATTGAGTTCATAAAGACACTTTTGTATGAGTCAAATAATTGTTTTTTTTTATTCAAATAGTTATTATGATTATTTCGATAAATTATTACGATTAGAAAATGATTAGTAATTTTCAATACAAGACAAGATTCTTTACATTCTTGATACCACAATCTTGATATTGTATCGAAAACTGTATCTAAATATTGCATCGATTATTGTCTTGAATATTGATGCAAGACAATACAATATCAAGATTAATCTTGCTATAACGTGCAGCCCTAGTTTTAATTATACACTCAATGATACTAATCAGATTTTTCAATAAATGTTTAGTATTCATTAGTTCAGCATATTGTTGTTAACGTTTCTTAAATAATAATGAGCGACTTTGATCTCTTGATTTGCCTACACAAAAAAGAGATGGGCTTGAGATTGTCGCCTTTAATGATTGTGATTGGTCCATTTGAAATGGACATGTAAAATTTGATTGGCCCATGATACGACGCGCAAAGCACGCATTGACACTTCGAGTATTATCAAATAATATTATGAAATGAAAAGTCTACTGGATCGGCTCGTTTCTTTTAATCGTTCATGATTGAGCTATAAGTTGTACGAGAAAATAGTATTAGAGAGCATTAGACAATGAGTAACACATTTTCGTAGACTATTAAAGAAGAATCTTTATAAACGGGCAAAATTTAACCAGATCCATCGGTCAAAATATAGTCATCAGGTGATAGCTACTCTGTTTTAAAATTTACAAGACTTTATACATATTATATTTTTGACGCATTGAAAGAGACCATGACGACCCTGGTGCAATGAATGATGCATATGAGCAAACGTAATGAAATGTATGTTTTATTGTGCAACACATTTAATGATAGAGGCGTATTGAAGGAAAATTAAGAGGTTTCGATGTTCTCAACAGCAAATCATGCAGTTAATGGCCAGCGCGCCCGCGTGCTCAACAGAAAAATCATAGTCATTACGTTGAAATATTATGTTATTGCCTCTGCTAATGTCAATACGATTATTTTATTATTTGGATAATGACAAAGTAAACAATCAATGCCGAGTATCGATATCAGACGGTAAATAATCTTAATTCATCAATGATGCTATACGAAAATATATATTAATTATATTATTAAAAAACACACAGCGAGCTATGGAACAATTAATTGATTATGGACGAGATAATTCGTGCGCCTATTTTTGTTGAAAAAAAAAAGAAAAGACTCATCTACCATTATTCATAGAGCTAATGTCATTCAAATTATGTAATCGCAGAAATGCTACTGGATTTGCGCGGTTGTGAATGTTTTATATGAAGTTCAAGGCCGGCATTATATACCAAACAACATTTTAGTGCGCACGTAATACACCGGCCGATTTTGATGCTGGCCTTTAAATGACCGACGAAAATGATGATCGTCGCTCTGGCTTTACTTTAACCAAATGATGTAAGATTCTATTTTAAAGGAATCAACGCATTTTAAATACTTTTATATACGAGAAAGTATAATTTCGCTAAATATATATAAACGACGCTCTCTGCCCTTATTAGAATAGATTAATTTGAATTTAATTGATATAATAAATATAGTAATTGAATTATTTATTTAATTATACACACATATATATAATATACATATGAATTGCTTCCTTGCGATTATAACCTTGCATATGCCTTTAAAGTGTATAACTATATAAAAAAGAGCAATTAAAATTGATAAAACGGAAACACACACATACATGTTTAACTATCGCTTTAACGATTAAATGCATTACACTTTCTTCGCACCTCCGAAAATCCCTGCCATTCATCCACCAACCCATACCTCTCATCACCGTATACCACATCTTTTCACTACTCCCATCATCATCATTATTAAACGAAAAATCGATCGTCCGCACATGACAAATCGAATAATTCACTCTCTCATATAAGGTCGAGCCCGCGCGGATACAAAGTCAATAGATCGGTGACTCTGACATTGGCAAGCCAGAGCGCGCTCGTTCGCCCACGTCGCGTTAGCAATATGGAGCATGTTATATACGCGCGCGGCGCTCTCGCGGGCAAGGTCATCATGTACGCGTGTGTATGTGTGTATGTATGGCTCGGAAATTTCGCACCGCGCATTATAGGACCGATTGCGCAAGAGCTCGGTACCGTCGCGCGGTGCTTTTCAAAGGAGGATTATGGATAAAGAGGTGAAATGAAGAGGAAGAGATGGGGTAGTAGTAGCAGATGTGGCAATCTCGCTTGCTCTTCGATAATATCTGCAGTGGGTTTTTGTGATTTGATCACGTAACTTGTTGATAATTCATTAGTCGGGTGTTAATAATGAGCTCATCTGGACGAATGCGCTGTTGTCATAAGAATATATCGATGCGTTGATCTTGACCTTTATTCTTGTGATAGTCGTTGGTGCGTTAGTCCCTAAAAATAAAGATGTACATTACACACCATATAAGAAATATGGCTTGTAAGCAAAATTTGGCAATAGAAGTATACATCTACCGGAACGTTAACCATCACGTTGATATTCCGATCTATATAACCTTCGTGAAAAATGACAAACGATCGCGAGCCGATATTAGCCGTCGCCTGTAAATTAGCAGCGGTTGCACTGGTGTTATCACAACCTTCGCACACCGTTCGCCGGCTATTTACACCAGGAAGTATTTGTCTGTATAATAACTAATACATGAAAATTAAAAATCGAATCCCCCACCTGCAGCTCTTTCGGAATTCACTCGCGCGCACCGCGTAGTGTCGCGCAACAACTCTCGCGCAGCCGCGGCGCTTATCGCGGACCCGTGACCGTGCAGCTCGCGCGCGATAATATAATAATGCAGCGAAGGTCGCGACGCGCCGCGCGATAAAGCCGATTGATTCGTCTCTCTCTCTTGCTCGCGCCCGTTCGCGGCGCCTGTATATGCTTAATGCGCTTGCGCGATGATCGATCAATCACCGGGCTCTTCCTAGATTGTTGACTTTTATTTTTTTATTTTTGGAAAAATTCGAGATGAGCGTGCGGTGGATGATAACTATATGATGGCTTTCTGAATATTATAAGTGCGATAAGCCTCGTTGTGGTGCGCGCGAGTAATATATAGCGTCGCACTATACATATATAGTATTTTTAATTGAGTATATAAAGTTTATTACTTTCGAACTTTATAACCGTTTCAATGAGCAATGCGGATATTAGCCCACGAGCGAGGAATGAATATTTAAACGCGCTCCGTTCGCTCGTAGTAGCATAGAGACTGTACACACTTTTAAAGAGACACTCGTTGTAATAAAATCAATTTTGATGTATCACGTTATAATGTATGTGCATATAAGACACATTTACTTGAATTTCTATATATATATATAATGGGTTTTATTCTTCGGCGTAAAGTCGTACACGAGACACGGTTCGTGAAAAGCGACGACAACGGCCTTTAAATTCTTCCACAAGCTTCTAGAATATTCTAAAAAGCGCGTCGAGTTTATATATAAACAGGCTCTTCTGAACGAGAAAAAGAAGAAAAACGTCGCTCCTATACAGATTCCAGCTACATTATGCGTCTGATTTAGAAATGTCATATTACAAAGTCCCAGTCAAGGCACAAATATTTTAGTATATACCGCATCGATTACTTCATTCAAAAAATCCTCTTACTTTCAAAAAACTTTCTCCTGCCCTCTCTACACAAGTCGCTGCCACCCGCACGCACACACACGCGTGGATGCTAATCGGGTGACCTTTACCTTGTGACAAAAAAAAAAAAACAAAAACGGCACCTAGTCGAGCGAACAGGAAACGCACATATGTACACTCAACGCACAATACCGCTCGAAAGGAATATTGACGCTATCAAACGCGCGCGCGCGCACGCGACCTCGACAACGTTCGCTCGCTCGCTTACCACACATAGCGAGCGAGTGAGAGAGAGAGAGAGGGAGCATCACCTGCTTTTCCCGATAGTTTTCGGAATCCTTCACGGTCACGGCCGCGCCTGGCGTCATCGCCGCCGCGTGCTCCTGTATATTTAGCCGCGCGCGCCCGAGAACCGGCGTGCTTTATGAATACGCGACAGGAGAGAGAGAGAGAGAGAGGTGGGAATGGCTGCTGAATATAAGTATACAGTGGGTCTTTATCTTGAGCGTTGGGGGTGGGAGCGAAAGGATGGGCGATTGTCCCGCGGAGGACTCTTGATTTGAGAAATTTTAAAGTAATTTTTCATCATTTGATGAAAAGAAGTGCACCGCCGGGTGATTATAGTGGATTCTCATCTAATTTAATATTAAAGTTGTATTGATTTGAAAAATGTACTGTAGCACATTTAACGTATGTTTACCGCGCCAGGCGTGCGAAGATAAAATTAGTGTCTTTACATTAGTCATTTAAGCGGTAATGAAATTCCCATTTGTCTATTATTGTCGTTATCCATGTGTCTAGGTATAGATGCAGTTCTGTAAATAATACATATATATGGAGATTTTTCTGATGGATTTTTTAATAGGCTGACACCTTACCGTATCTACGTCACTGCGATATTATCTTCTTATGCGTATAATGTATACGTGACGAGTTTATTGTTAAATCCAAATACCTACCTCAACTTTTGATACATTTTTAACCACAATTATTGACAATAAATATATTTGTATACGAAAATAATTGTTCTGTATGCTGATAAAAAATCCATGATTTAGATATAAACTAATTGCAATTGAAAATCATCATAATTGAAACTCAAAATTAACATACTTTTTTCTTTCTCTTATACGCACCACACCATTGCCATTCACAAAAAGCTCAACCGTATACGAAGAAAGCTCTCTCGTATAATACGGCAATAATTCCTCACACGGCATTGTGCATGCGTGCGCGTGCGTGCGCGTGAGTTCTCGGACGATGACACGATAAAGTCGCTAAAAGCGTAGTCGCTTTAATAATCTCGGCGGGCGAACCGCGTCACCGAAGCCTTGGCCTTCGCCAGCTCGCGCGATAAGCGCATGCGCCGTGAGCGAGAGTGCTCGTCTCTGCCACATATATATATATATATGCGCGCGCAAGAGCTTTTCGAATATCGTTTGCTGCTGCTTCTGTTGCTGCTAGTTTGTATAGAGATGGGAATTGTGGAATGGGAGGTTGTTCTGAAATTTGAAAATTTTCTTTCAAGATGTTTATTTGTATGTTTTTGAAAAGTGCAGCCTGTTTTTAATGACTTTCCTATGCTACATTTGGTTTTTACGAAAGATATAATAAATAAGTGCTTTAAAATACTTATGTTATGATGAAAGGGGTTTTAATCATTCCAGACGTTTACTACGCTCAAAATGTTTTTTTTTCCTTATTTCATTGAAAAACATAAACAACGATAATTTCAATTGCACGAATTTTGAATGCACAATTTTTACGATTAAAAGTCTCTACTATCATAAATTGGTAGCAAAGCATAATATTATATATACAGTCTAAAAATCGATAATTTAATATTAAAATTCCCGAAAAGAAAATATCGCTCTCCCCAATACCACACCTCACGCACCTCCATCTACATGCTCTGCATCATGTAGCGTAGGCGCGCGCATAGAGACACCCTTTACTTCGCCGGTACAGCGCTCCCCCGGCGTGCAGCGCTCGTTGCATCGCATCGCGTCGCCTCTCTCTCTATCTCACTCGGGGAGCGATAAGCTCGTGTGTGCGCGCCGCGCGTATTTTTAGGACCGCGTGGAATTCCTTCGAAGCGTCTTTTTGGGGAGCTCCCCGGACGCTTTTTTTTTTATCATACCCTGCGTGCGCCTTTCCCGACCAGATGGTCGCACGCAGGGAGAGTGGGTCTATTGCGTAAGAGCGATTTAATCGGGTGTATACGGCTTGTGCTGGTAAAGTGTATGATGAGGACGTGGGTTTTTTTGTTTAGTGAAATCGATTTTTTTTTATTCGAGTTGAGTGTGTCGCTAATACTGGAGTACAGTGTGATGGGGAATGAATCTAATAATTGTTACGTGGTAGCTTGAATCGTCACGGAGTATACAATAATTCAAAATATGTAGGTAATCTATTTCGATATAAACCGCACATCAGCGTTAACGGATAGCGTTCTCATTAGTGTTGCTTAATTATTGGAAAAATCATTCGAGATCTATAATCGGAAATTCCAGAATCAAGCTTTCATTTATTAGCTCATTATATTATTTTACCGCTCACTAATCATTACCGCTGACACTTCCGAGAGCTACGACATTGACATTGATAATGAAACCAACGGCTGGAAAAACTTTTTCCCCCCCATGACGCACTAACCAAACCCTTCGCCCCGCCTTCAACCTTGAATGCCTCACTCCAAAACTTGAGACCAATCGCGTGCGTGCCTGCGTGCGTAGGTTACGAAACACAGTGCGATAAACAGTCGCGTTTCCTAATCTCTCTCTTACTCGAAACTCCCGAGTGTCAAGGTTTCGAGGCTATACACGGAAAAAAGCCAAGCTGTCGGAACAAATCGTCACAGACAAGAGCGCGATGCCGCGACGATAAGGCATTGAAAAGTCCGAGTCGAGTGTCTCTTATCTCCCCGACGTGGAAAACGTCGAAATATAGCTTTGTAATTTTCACGATTTAAAAGAAAAGAAAATAAAAAGAAAACGTTATCACCCGCCAACGGGCTTCGCCTGTGTCTCTGGCCTTGCCGTCGATGTACACGTATACGCGCGTTAATGCCAAACAGGAAAAATCGAAGCGTCGATGTGTGTATATCCTATCATTGGAATTTTTCATCCGGGGATTGCATGTGCATCAATTTTGTATACTTTGCAGTATCTGATGGATCAAGATGTATAATGGGGCGTCTATCCGACAATGAAAATTGTATTATAAGAACGAGGATGGATTTGATGCGTGCCATAGAAACCGGAAATAGATAAAATATTTCCTTGTTGAAAATTCGATTGGTATATTTGACAATTAGGGAAGTAAAATTGATTATTAGTTAAAATTATATTTAATTTATTCTCTATACGCTATAATATAACCGCGTATAAATCCTATTACTCAAATTAATGTTTCTCTTTTATTTTATACACGAAATAATTCATTGCATAACTATCTTCCTCTCGGTACCCGAAAACATATATATGTGGAATTCTACGGAAATGGGGTCCAAAAAAATAAAAAAAAATTTTTTGGGGCACACCGACCATGCCACATTTTTTTGGTTCTTTGGGGGTTCCAGAATATGAGAAAAATGGTGTACACACATTATCCGTTGCCAAACTTTTTTGCCGACCAAATTAATCTCGAATAGTTTATGCGATTTTTTCCCTTTACTTTAAACCTCTGCCATTTAGTCCAGGAACGTTCGACACAATGGCACACAAATACGTAAATAGCTGAAAATCGTCCATCCTAACTTTAAACGTGTTTTTGTGTCATTTCGACGTTAAACTTCAAACTGCTATAACTTTTGAAGGATCAACATTTTGTATCGTTCAAAAAAGCAAATTAAAGCTCTTTCTTTCTAGTTCTAATTTCTTTTTTGAAAAATGATGTAGGATGTTCATGGGCTAAATGGCAGAGGTTTAAAGAGGAGGGAGAAAATCTCATAAAATATTCGAGATTAACTTGGTCGGTAAAAAAGTTTGACAACGGATAATGTGTGTTCGCCATTTTTCTCACGTTCTGGAACACCCAAAGAACCAAAAAAATGTGGTGTGGTAGGTGTGACCCAAAATATTTTTTTTTTATTTTTTGGACCCCGTGTATTTTTTGGTACAATTGCACATATACATAAGTGTGAGAACGTGGTTGCGTGAAAATATTACGACGGTATTGAACGACCAATCGAATATACCCGTGCGCGACGTATGCATTTGCATTGTAAGCGGACGCGTTTAATACAAATGTATTAAGGTCGAAGTGCGCTGTGCGTGTGCGTGTGCATTGAGAAAAGGCATCTTACGACGACGCGACACGCTGACTTTATACGGTCGGGAGAACCGGTCGGCTTTACGAGCCCGGCGAGGATTATTTATCCACTGCCGACGTCGCTCGCCAGAATAGCGTGTCCGCACGTACATACATACATACGTACGTAGATAGATACGTCTTATATAGGTGTGTGTATATGTATATACAGAGGCGAAAGCTTTATTGTGCACGGGGAGTAATGGCCATATTTGCAGAAGTGGAAAAGAACTTTCGTGCTTTTATCGTAATCCGATTCCAGCGGCGCGTCGTGCTTCCCTGTTGTTTCTCTTA
>UXGD01003738.1:0-19337 GCA_900474315.1 Torymus auratus
TGTAATTCTTAAAAAAGCAAATGAAAGCTCATTTTCTCTAGTTTTATTTTCTATTTTTGAAATTATATTTAAGACTCCTCATAGTTAAATGGTTACCGTAATAAATAAAGCTAAAAAGGCGCAGAACTTCAGTTTTTTTTTAGTGTTGGGGTCTAATATTGCAGCATTCTTTATATTTCAACATCCAAAAACATTTCACAAAGTTTGAGCCAATCCGTGATCCGGAGTTCGTAGCCTCTCTTAGTAAGCAAAAAATTAAGGCCGCTTCGTTTTCAGTGCAAATTGCACATCTCGACTTGTCCTCGAAACTCCCGTTACACGACGCCCATATTTATCGAAAACAAATATAACACTGCGCCCGATGCACCCAAGCGTAATATAACGGTTCGACGCGCCTTTTCCTCGGAACCGCCTTTTTTGCACTCCACGTTGACTCTGAAATTTCGCACGTGCTTAATGTCCGTTCCTCGCGGTCGCCAAAACGAGCGCTAAAACCACATGTGCCGCATGCTAATACACATCGTTGCAAAATATTGACCGACACACCCCGAGCCTACTCAAAAACTTTTTTCTTTTCCACACCTACTTTACTACACCCGAAGATTTCGAGGTATTAGAAAGTCACGATTTTCGTCCGGTCAATTAACGCCCCACCGTGCGCGAGCGCTCACAAATGAAATTATCAAGCCATCATCATCACGGAATCGAGACCGCATCTATTATGAAATTATTACGCGCGATGATTCAATTAAAGCCCGTTGCGCGCGCCGCCTATATAATTGATTCCTCCTCCTGTCTCGATAATGCCTTTGAAATAGCATACACACACACATCGCGCCATCAATAATGGATCTCACCTCGTGGGGCTCATTTTCACTTTCGGTCGTAGCGCGCGAGAGATGCTTATCCGTTATTAGCGCCTTTTGCTTTCTATATACCTCGCGGAAGTCGTGTGTATGTCACGATGGGATTAAGTAAATCGTGACGACGATTTCGTTATTTACGGGACCAAGGGAGTCTTAGGATTTGGTACCTGCGGGCTGTATGATGATGGGAACGGAGACGACGTAACGGCGCGTTATTGGTTTTAGGTGCCAATTATATACAAGCGGGGGGGTTTATATCGTGTGAACTCACGCGGGTGTACGTTTATAATATATTATATATTTGTTTGCATAAGGTCTATTGAATTATAAAACATCGCCGTTGATGATGTGTGACATAATGTCGTCGTGCGGTTCGGCGCCGCATTCTCGTGAGCTTGTAATTGATTTTAATGGGAATAATTTTCATTGTGAATTTATAAAAAAAAATAAAATTTATCCATAAAAATACGCTATTCGTATACACCCACATAAAAACAAACGAGCCCAACATATCTAAATTTATACAACCACTCCTTCGCAGCACTAAATCACCTCTCTCAAAGAAAGTTCTTCGCAAACAAAATCCGTCAATCCATTCGCGCGCAATCGTTAAACCAAACAAACGTTAAAGGGCGTCGCTTTGTGTTTGCGGAAGAGAAAATCTCCGCACTGATGCAGGCCCCGTTTCATAAATATTCCCGGCGCGGGCTAGCGTTTGATCTTTCGAAGAGTAGGTATACAAGCCCGCGAGAAAGTGCGCGCGAGACTTGCACAACTGTACAGGTGTACGTACGTACGTGTACATCACGAGCGGAATGTAATGTTTATGTGAGAGAAGAGACGCGGCGCGCATTTCGTGTAGGAGGCGATGACCCTTTGCCCGTGTTTCGCCGGGATTTTGTCTATCGGGATATGTTTTATGAGAGGTTTTGAATGGGGTTTTATAAGGAGTGGTATTATGTGTTCGGTATAATATATCTGAACTCGTCGGGTTTGATGTTGAATATGCCGACTTGCAAAGTCGATTGGTTAAGGCAAAAGTCAATGCAGAGTAGAAAATAGAAAATTTCAAGTTGCTCCGGATAACTACTTTTCCAAGTATAGAGATAAGTGTATACGGTAGAAGTGAATTATGATAATGTGATATACCTCCGATACCTAATAGGTCAGGCGCTTATGTCATCCGAGCTTCTTGTAAATCATGTTTGAATACATTAAATTAATGTGTTTTTCAATATTGTGAATTAATATTTATGTTCTACGTATTAGTTATTTGATAAATAATTTTTTTCCTCCCACGACTTTATTTAAAACAAAGAATAAACATTTTAATTATATATAGGTGACGATAAGAAAACCTATCCTAAAGTGTATATAATTTGTTATTCACTCACGCATTATAACTTTCAGATGTTCCCATAATATTTTTCCCCCCGCGAAATGCATACAAACCACCTGCAAAATATAACCCATGATACCATCCCTTCCGAGAAAAAAAACCTATAGTATACATCTAACCCCGTCGCCCATTGTCTTTACTCACGCCTCATTATACGACCCGATAAATTACCATCGATTACACATTACACCTCTATATGTAATTTACTAGCGTGCGCGCGCGCGTGACAAAATAAGGCCATTCAATTAGCCGCAGACTGCTGACGCTTCGATCATCATCGTGCGCGCGATCGTAAAGCAAAGCAATTACCGCGAAAAACCTTTGCTCATCGACGTAGTCGCGCTGTCCTATGTGTGTAACGTAATTTATGACACGAGAGAGAGAGAGAGGGAGTGAATTTCAAATGAAAGTGAGAATGGATTATTGCGAGGATACGTTTGACGTTCGCGAGAGTATAGACAGAAGATCCGGAGGCGATGTGTTGCAGTAGTATAAAGGTTTATCTTTTTTTTCTCTCTCTCTCTCTCTCCTAAGGCGATTCTTCGAATGAGATGTAGTATCGCGGGTCGATGATTGATCGGCGGTGCGGTTGCAGGATGATGATGACGGTGGTGGTTGTGTGTGTAGTGTATAATATGGGTGTATAGCGGGTAAATATTGAAGTAGCGGTTGTGCGGAAAAATTTTATAGGAATGCTGAAATTGTCGTTGATTGAGAGGTTGAGATAACTGAGCAAAAAATTGTGTAAAAATTACACGAATTTTAATAAAAATTATTGTACTGTCCGTTAATCCTACCACAAGATGACAAAAGTGAGATATTTATTCGAATAATTTTTCCACTTTTTTATAATAACTTTTATTCAACTTTTTAGTATTTTTTTCATACTTTTAATGTAAAAATTATTCGAATTTTAGTAAATATCTCACTTTAGTCATCTTGTGGTAGGATTACCCGACAGTATAGTAATTTTTATTAAAATTCGAGTAATTTTTACACAATTTTTTTTCTCAGTGTTGGAGTAGTTAACTAAGTACTCCTTTTTTTACTGAAGTTGTACATAGAATTAGAAAAATTAAATAATCAAATTGATGTTAGAATATCGATTACAAAATAAAAAAAAATGTCGTTTATTTGAGATACACTTTTAAAAAAACCGGCATAAAAGCCATAAACTATATCTGCGTGGTTGAAGTCGAACGAAAACTGCTTGATCGATGAAACCTTTTTCACACACACACACATAGTCAATCAACATATAGTAATCCAAAAAAAGTACTCACTGTTGGCGCATTTCTGTGGCACGGGCAGGGACAGGAACCGTCCAGGCCGGTTGCTGTGGGGTCGCGCCTCGTTGATGGCTCCGCTGGCGAGCGTCGCCAAAGCCACTAGTAGCAGCGGCACCAGCATCATCTACATTACGCATAAAAACACACATAGACATCAAGATAAGTCACATATATAATGCATATCTTCATGCGCGCATCCTGCGCTGTAATCATAATACGCGCGGGAGAGCCTGACGAGGTCGCCATTGTCTATTTAAAAATAACGCTCGCTGCAATTGGGTCGTTGGACGAAAATTGTTCAAGTTTCTGCGAGATGCATGTGTATGATGCGTTATGTAAAAAAATGTGTCAGCGGGCGATTCGTGCGAGCGCGTAATTTAATGGGTTGCCGGTGTAGAGTGCGCGAGAGATGCATATCGCGGGGCTGTACGGTGTGTGTTTGTTTTTTTTTTCTCGTTCGAAGGAACTTTGTGCACGGTGATGGGAGGTTGCAAATTATAGGCGAAGATGCAGTGCGAAGAGATACGGTTGGAGAGTGCGATTTGCTGGGAGATCGTTAAAAAAGTTATGTGTGTTTCTTGTGCGGTATATATTGTTGAGTTAAATCTTATCTTTTTTTATTTTAGTTTTTAGGGATTTAGGATATAGATAAAAATTATGTTGATACTATAAATCTTTGTAAGAATGAAAACAAATTTAAATTAAATTTAAAGTATTATTAACTTAGTAGATATAATCGGTGATTCAATAAATTAAAAGAAAAATACTTATAAATAAAAATAATTTGAACATGAAGGCTGTTATGGTTATTTGTTTTCGTCAATAATAGACTTATTTAGTTTATAAAAATTTTTGTTATATTGATAGTTTCGCTTGATATCTTTATTTCTACTTCATTTAATAAAAAATATATTAATTTCATTTTGAATAAATTCATAAAAATTTGAAAAATTATCTGTAATCTAAAAAGATGCAAAAATTAATGATTTTTTTTTAAATTATTTCTATTACTGACTTCTCCACGTTAATGTAATTAAACATCAAAATTATTATATTTCAAACTATTAAATTTCAACAATTAAATTTTTTTTTAATTTTATCAGTATGCAACATCAAACAAATACTCAGCCATCAGAATCCAAGATAAATATTTTACAACCGATACACACAATTTTCAATGCACCTGCAATATTCTCGTATCATCTGCGTAATAATATAAATACCTTCCCGCGCAGACGTATAATTTAATAATTCATCACAAATATTTGATTTTGCAAGCTCCGTAATCATCTTTATTTTTCTTTACGACGACACGCTACATACAACACGACGATTATATACAGAAAACTTTCTCGTTTTATATTGCAAGCGCATTAAAAGAAGCCACTGCCTCCTAACGACAACGACGGCGCCGGCGAAGATAATTAACTCAAGGTTTCTTGCGCAAATTCCAATACATAAAAATGCCTGATTATATATATATATATATACTAATAATCATCCTCCGCGTATAATCCACTCCTCATCGGATCAATGCAAAAAAAACTACATAAACAGCGCCTCGAAACTTTGAGCAAACTATCCCTTCGTCTTCAGCACGCACGTTTGTTTTTTTTTTATCTCATATTATATTCTTCGCACTTTTCTTTTGTCCAGCATGTATCACGATACTGTCACTGTTCGCACTGCCTTTATAGGTACAAATCCCGCAAGATAGAGAGAGAGAGATAAAAGCCCTCATCGCAGACTCACCTTGCGCACGAGGATACACGGAGAGAAAGAGGAGACGACTCGGGAGAGATGAGACGAGACTCGCTTATAAGACACTGTTAGCTTATGGAGAGACGGGCGCCGAAGCCGTGGCTTATATAGAAGTGGTCCCCACTTGAGGCCCCGTACAGGGGGGGCCCCGCTGTATACGCGAGCGAACGAGCGCGTCGCGACAGTCCCATCCCACGTCACGTGCCGAGTGTGTATAAGTGTATGTGCCGCAGGGGGCCCCGCATATAATACGATGTCGCCTCTTGACCTTATACCCGACGACGGGTTTTTCGGGTAACGAGAGGGTCATGGTGATTTGTAATATGTATCTCGTTAGGTGAGGGTGAGATTATTTCATTTATATGAATTTGGAATATCAATCGATTAAAGGTGGCTTTGGGGATATTCTCAATATTATTTATATATACGTTATTTCGACGTAATTGACTTGTATTCTTTCACGAAATTTCACAAACAGTTTGGCAATTTTTAAATATGTCTTTAAAAATAGATTTAACGTATTAGGACGTAAGTGTTTAATACGCTCAATCACTATTAACAGATTACAATAATTCGTAAGCCCGGTATAAAAACGCAGATTAGTGATGTTATTCGAGCGTTTAACAAAATGATAATATTTTTAACTGCAGGATGAAGAAGGAAAATTCGGTACAAAAATCATTGATTAATAGCGCCATGTCCAAACAACGAATTCTCATTCATACACATCGTCCACATATGTTTCAATATTTATTCCATAATTAGATATACAAGACAATGCGTAATTTACCATATTTTATCTGTCAAAACGAGACGCGCCGGGATTTTCTGTGTCAACGGTGTATACGGTCATTTCTTTCTTTCTTTTTTTTTTTTTTTTTTTTTAATAAACGCAAAAACATCAAGCGCTAGGTATATGTGTAGCAAGAGAGATGTGTGTTATATGCATTCATTTCAATACATTTATTTGGACACAAGGACGCATTACTAGAAGAGCGCCGCGGAGCGCAGTTTTCACGCACGCGAAAGAGATTTCAATGCGTATGGATATAACGGCTAACCCGAGTAGACAGCGTACACGATGTTACAACTTTCATGTTGTTTTATTTCCATGTTTTTGCAGAAAATATGTGTCATTTTGCAATGAGCATGGTGTTTTTTCGAAGAGGCAATTGTTTGGCTGATTATATTTATTGTATAATTCACATTTCGTCGCTATTCTATGGAATTTTAAATCTATGTGCGAAGGATATATAAATTTGGATTAAAAATAACACCATATTCATATAGAAGTTTAAATTTTGTACGCTAATATTATAATAAATCCTTGCACGCAAATCTATATTTCCTTCAAACTTATACCTATATATGTTGTTTTAGTATTACAAAATTTTACAATTTGTATTAAATAATCGTATGATTAATGAATTTTCTCGCGAACTTTTGAACTCAAATATATTTACACTTATACTTCTATTAGGGAAAGTCAAGTTGTATAATGTCAAATTGTTGAATTAACTTTTTTGTGCATCATAATTTACCATATAGAATTCATTCGACACGAAAAACATGAGAAAACATTAGAAAACTCAACTTTCCTTCGATATACGCACTATACAATGCTCCATTCTCATTACCCTTCATCAAACTAAACCATCAATCCTACTGTCTCCAGTTCACACGCCGACTGATTTATGTCGCTTGCTTCGCTCGCATTGTAAACCTCGTCGAAATCGGTTAACGCACTCTCCGCGTATATAGGATAATTAACACGAACTCGCAGTGAAGTGGTTTAATTGCGCGAGTAGTACGTGGGGAATACTTACCGATCGACTCGTGTAATTGAGACGCTGTACGGGCCTTAGTATACTCGCGGCGCGATTAGCTCGTGCCGAGTGATTTAAAACGGTTATTGGCCGATGCCGCAACGCCGCTGGATAATTTGTCGAAGGAATTTTCGATTTTATCGTTTTCGTGCGTTGTTCGGCCGATTGTTGACGATGTGTGCTTAATTTAATCGGGTATTTGAAATAATGGGCGTTATCTTCTGTTGCAGGAAAATGTATTTTTCCTCATATTGTTTGCTTAACCTCGATATTAAGCATTATACGCGCGGGTTTTCAAAATTGTATGGGTTGTTTTATAAGGTATGTTGATGTGATTTGACCATAAAAATTAATTAAAGCATGTATATGGAAAATTGCTATTATAAACATGTCTATTTGAAAATCTTTAATTAAATCTTATTTAATGTAAATATGGTATAAAAAATATACTGATATGAATTTAATTTGCATTTTGACGGGATGAAATTCCATTCAATCATAAAATGAATCAACAAAAGCTTGAGTATTTTTTATGTTACCAATATATACCGAACAATAGCATAAATTTGCAATTACATATTTTAAAGTGTATTACACGTGTATTATAAAGTTACGTTTTAAATTTACATTTTTTTAAATCAACAAGGAATACAACATACGAGGAATGTTGTTATAAAAACCTAGGAAACGATAAAATTTTCAGAAAATTTTATGTTCATCGTGTTTGATTAGTTAAAAAAAAACACATACTTTATTTATGCTTTTATAAAATGTCATAGTAATACCAGTGTTTACTTAAGCAAATTGCGAGGCATCAATCTTGTTATGTATTACTAGCTGCATTCGAATCGATTGCTAAGAGACACCTTTGACGCTTATTTAGTGTTAAGTGTTCCATTGAAGTGTTTAAATGTTTTTCTTCGATTCATAAAATACATTAGACGATAGCATAAACCAAGAGGAAAAAAGTTTTTTGCTGATATTTAGTATACCCATTTCTATACTTATATAGTCACGTGTGAGTGATACGCGAATAACTTTTTTCACCGATACTTATATAGTCACGTGTGAGTGATACGCGAATAATTTTTTTCACCGACATAAAAACATTAATCGAAAATCAATGTTAAATATGAACAATCATTCCGCGAATGAAAAATATTAAAAATCTACAGAGTTTATAAAAGCAGATAACAACCGTGAGTGAGTCATGAAATAATGTGTAATGTATATATATATATAATTTATTTTGTATCTATTCACGTGGAATGGATGTATATAATAAGCATAATGAAATTTAACGTCGGCTGTAAACGAATGTTTTACACGATCTTCGCATTACGCCAGAAATTTCAATCGCGCTGCACATTAGCTAATACGACATTTTTTTAGAATAAAAACCACCTTAAATTAACATAGATAAACAACCAACTATGCGGTCGTACCTCATCGTTAGTGAAAAAATATAATTATTGCTCCGAGGCATAAATTTTTTAATTATTTTTATTGTATTGATTAATATATTTTCATCTTCACTAACAAAATAAAGTAACAAAAAAAAAAACATTAAACAGAAACAATATCACACCGCAAATTCACGCTTCAAAAACGTGGCAAGCGCGTCCAAAGATTTTCCGCTGCAGTGACAGAAATAATCGCGCATTCAGAGACACAATCAGATAAAATTCTTCAACATTATAATATATTATTTTTTATAAAAGGCGCGTAATTGCGACGCGCGCGCGCATCTCGATTTAATAAATAATCAGATGTTTATCTCCGCACAGGCGGCGGCAAGTATATATAAACGGGCGAGATGTCTCGTACTTATAAACGCACAAGATATTCATGTAAATTTCTCTGTTTCTATTGCCGCCGTTGGCACATCTACCCAATTAGGAAACAATGAATGATGACATTAATAAGCGGAATTCGACACGTTCAGCAGTACACGTAAGCAGATATACGTTCATTCGATTTGGAAAATATTGTGGATAAATATTTTCGGCTGAAGTGAGTATACGAGTGACTAATTCCTAACAAAGGTCAAGTGGGACTTTTGAAACGTCATATCGGTTGAGAAAGGTCAACAGATATATGGCAGTCCCGAGGGACCTTTATCGAATGTTCTGGATTATGCATATGGGTCGAGGAAAATGTCGGTCATGCGGAGCGCTGATTTAAAAATTTTCCAGTCAAAGACCATTTTTGGGCCAGTAAGACTTATTTTTTATTCTTTTTTCATGTAATATAACTGTGCAATGATTCATTCATCTAAATTCTGAAAGAACTCAGCATCCACAGAAAACTCAGTACCAAAACAGTAACTTATTGTTACCCTCCTCAAGATGCTGTGATGAAAGTGTGTAATATGCGCCAAGTTCGCAGCGGTTCGTTGAACTACCTTGACAGGTCCCTTCGTTTTCGCCAACGCACTAACTACCGCGCGCAACCTCCCGAAACTACCATCATCATCATCATCACCTCATAATTCCGAGAAACCACACGCACCTGCCGAAATTCTTACTCTCAACCCTGCACTCTAAGAAAAGTGCGCTTGCACATGATTGTTCTAGAAAAAAGGCTATTTATTCAAGCCAACGACAACGCTATTAGACGCTTCTCTCTACTGTCTTTTTGTTCTCCAGTCGGCAACCTTGAGCGTGTCCCCTCGTTATAACTTTCACTATGCGCGTGAAGAAGAAGAAGAAGCGCACGCAGCATCTCTACACGCAGCGCGTTCGAGTCAATGTCAACCGCTACTATATGCGATATGGGTGAGAGGATCGTGGATCGTGTCACGACTGCCGATGTGTACCTATAACGCACACGCGGAAATCGTTGTTTTATCATTCGTATGATCATGGGATGGGCGCGTCGATTATAAGTTTAAACAGAAGGGAGGGAGAGAGGGTTATTGCGATATAGAGTCACAAGGTGTGTGTGCGAGCGCGGTGGATTGGGAAAGATCGGTGGAACGAGTGCAAAAGTCTCGTAAAAAACGGCGGGTGATGGCTCGACGACATGAGAGATTCGATTAATTGGTCAGTATCCACGTGTATGTGCGGTTAAAAGCTGCTATGTGCGAGTTATTTATGGCATGGGGAATATTTCGTTTTATCTATAGGTTTGAGAGTTTTGGAGTGGTTGTGGTAATTGAAGGCACTTGAAAGTTGTAAATGGTTTTTAAACTTGGTCGTATGTATTTTCTAGAGTTGGATTCTTTTGAAATTCTTAGATTATTTATGCGTATTCGGAAAGATCGATCTTTTGGGACCGAGTAAAAAAAATCTTAGTCCGAAAAGTTTTTCTATGAGCTCTTGTACACTTTTTATTATACCTTAATCTATCCTGCAGTTTTTAACAAACAAAGCATCTTCGAAATCTTATCAGAATCTTGTCCTTATACTTTTTCAGAATGGAATGCATGACGTATGGTATATACTTTTTACGTTATCAATCTCGTTTTGTGAAGCAGTTTTTACCATACGCAAAAAATTAGTTCCTTGTAAATAACAAATATTGTTTGACGTAAAACCGTAAGATATATTCCTGCGCCAAACAGTTTTTATCTCTATCTATAATAGCAACAACAACCATAGTTCATAGCGTTGCGCTATCTTTATTTTAAGATCTCGATACCTAAGTTTTTGCACACGAGACACGAGATGCCAATACGCATGTATGTAAAAAGTCCTGTCTTATATCGAGCTCGCGCGAAAGTGTCTCTTTCTCTCCCGCAATGTATATATATAAATAACATTCCTTTGACGCACAAAAACTTTCATATAATAACAAAAGTCGCAAAAAAATTGCGAATTCACTTTCACGCGCATACAATTACATAACAATGAAACCGAATGTACGACAGACACACACCTCCTATATACATAATTCACCAAAATGAAATTCTTCTCATAAGTATATCCTCAGCAATAAAACAAACAAAAAAAAACCTCCACTCGCATTTTCCTTGACGCGCACACCTGCACTCAGCATGTCGCGGGCAAAGACCTATATATTCCATACACAGCCGCACGCTAGCGCCGCGCGATCGCGTGAGATCAATTTGCGATTCGTCATACACACGCGATTCATTGATCCACTGCGCGCGAACGAAGGTAAGTGGCGATTATCGCGCGAGGTTCATCGACACACTGCCACGCGCGATATAAGCCAATTACGCGCGGAAATGAGTCGCCCGCCTGGAATATTATCTCCGCGCGAAGATGCGCGCGAACCGATAGAGAATTTTTTTTTTCTCTCTCTCTCTCTCTCTGTGGGTATGTGCGGGATTATGCAAGGATCGGGAGAGGCACGTGATGGCGATGATGATGATGATGATGAGAGTCGGCGTGGATGGAAATGGGTGTATGCGCACGAGAGAACGGCCCTGAGAGAGCAAGTCAGGTGATAGCAGCTGCTGTATGTATATGTATGTGGATTTCGATTTCTTTGGAAACTGGAATTTCAAAAATTTATTATACTTGCCTTTTTTGTGGACTGGTCGGATTGAGCTGCCTGATTGTTTCACTTTCGGTTACAGGATTTTTATTATGTGGCTGTGTGTGTGTAGAAGCTGGAGATCTGTGGGTTGCTGGGAATGTGTGCGAATTTGGTAGCTGGGGTTTGAAAGATGTTATCTACAGGAATTCGTTCCTCATCTACAGTCATTTAGTGGATATCAGGCTGCATATATAGATATTATGTCATCGGCCTCAACCGGTTTTCCCAGAGACGAAAATACCAAAGTTTGCTTTACATTTATACCTGTGGTCTTTTAAAATAAAATTATGAATTTTATACATAATTTTAATAGAAAGTGATTTTCAGTAAATGCTGATATTACTTTAAGAGAATAATTTTTGAGAAAATGTCGATCAAAAGCCTTTTACATAGCAAGAAGTAGGAGTTGTACAGATATTGGTATACTCTTTAGATGATAATCGAGTAGTTGATCACATCATCATTCTTCTTTAAATGGTAATCGAGACTTCTAAGAAAATGTAACATATTTCACCGAATTTCCAAGAATATCGATTATCGGGTTAAGGCCCCATTACGAATCGGATTACCAAGAACGCATCAACGCAGATGGTACGTGCGCAAACAAATTTTTTTTCAACAATTTCGATGCCTAAAACGGAAAATTACTCATTTGTTTTGTTTCATGAATCATTAGATTTATACGTCTTCCCCGTAACACCAATCTACACATAAAAATAATTCGTAATACTACCATTGATGATGTCTGTTAGAAGAATCAATTAAATTTCGGTTATTCCGGCACGTAAAAACTGCACGTTTACTTGTAGTTTACGACGTTATAGTTGAAACGTTATTATACGTAAGTAGTCGAGGAAACTTAAAAGCGACGTGCTTCCCATAAACCAAAGCCCATCCTATATAGAATCCATAAGCGGTAAGAATCTTTTTATGAACTTTCTAGACTATAATTTTTTCACTTTAACGGTGATTTACATTATAATGGACTTTAATACGACGCGTGGAAGTTTCATATATGGGGGGGAACTTGAAATATCGCGCGAGTGTGTAGCGCGGCGCGCGTGTCGAGACTTATTTGAATTCTGTATGGATTTCAGATGTTTATCTATTATTTATAGGCGCTATAAAACGTACGACTCTTTAACTCGATGAAAAAAAAAAGAAATAATCGTCTTTAACATATTATAGAAATGTTGATTTAAATTAATCATCTTCAAGACGGTGCTGGAAAATATTTCTATTTCTGCATTTGCATTTGTTGTTTAGAAAAAAATATTTAATTTGCGTTACTTCTTTTATGATACTGCGGCCAGTTATGTAAAGTATTCAAATATTATACATTTAAATGGGTACTAAAAGATCTAATATATTAATGAATGAGGATGAGCGATAAAAAAAAAAATTCGAACGTTGACTTTGAGACACGCGATGAAGACAAATTGTTTTTTCCTTCAAATTCGAGGTTTTTGCATGTAATTAAAGCAAGAACCTGATGTTACAGTGTTTTTGGGAATTCGTGTAACATGTGTCTTCACAGTCATTTTATTTTTCTGATTTTAAGGTGAATCAGAATAAGACCTTATAGATTTTAATTTCCACATTTACATTCATAAAATAGCAGATAAATATATTGCTTTTTTAAATTCACTTTTATTTTTAATCCTAACTAGATCTTTACAACGTTTCCCTATATCTCACGTACCTTTGCCCATCCCAAAACAAAAAATAATCTCGCCCACAAACTCTTTCATCTCCCCAAACCCAACCACCACTGTGCGATATCCATCTCTAATTTCCTCCCAATTAAGCAAGCCACACACATACGCATTGCCAAACTCTCCGATCAGCGGCGATCCCATTCCACCAAAGTATCTAAATAAACGAGCATAACGAGCGGAACGTGTACTCGGCGGAAGAAGCCGGAAACGAAACGTCGTCGTCGTCGTTGCTGGCCGATGAAAAGGTGAGATTTCGCCGGGCGCGCATTCGAAATTTCCACGGCGCTGTGTGTCGAAACGTATGACGGCGCGCCGTGGAGAGGACAAACGTAGTTGCACAAATCTTCCTTTGTGCTTTGTGGGTTCCACGTGCTGTTGTATAGTCCAGTTCGCCGATTGTTCGCCCGCGGGGCGCTTTTGTCTGTTCCGAAATTGCGGAAAGGAGATTGTGTCGCGTTGGCTGCGTTTCACTATATAATGGACTCTTTTATTGGGGTTCGATTGGGCTGGTGAGGAAAGAAAGCGGCGGTCTGCATTCTGATGAGCGAATGAATCATGGCTCATCGTGCGTTGTTGAATATTGTATTTTTATAAAATAAGAGAAAAAAATTGAGATTCAATCTTACGTCAAGTGAAAAAGAAAAACAATTTTATATTTAGTATAAAAATAGAAAAAGATGTAATTATGTTTCTGTGTTATCGATTGCTATATAAATTATAAGTCTTTGCGATTATGATGAAAAAATACCTATACGTTAAACTAATAAATATGCAAACCATCACATTTAGCTATAGAAATTATTATTACAAGACAATAAAAGTACATTTTTTTTTCTAAAACTAAATATCTCTTTCTGCTGCAAACGGCAGTAGCAGTTATACTCATTAAAATCACATATTCCAAAGTAAATTTCATCCACGTGCGCCGTGGGCGTCCACCTTTAATCACCGCGACGCAAAGAAAGTCCGCTATACGACAAATTTGGCAAAAACAAAATTTGCATATTACACTCGCGTGAAACCCTATATACCTTCCTTTTTAGTATACACGTGCGATACACGATCGCCAGTTATAACTCATCGCTCCAACACAGCCACCGCGCGAAATCAAAAGTTCGCTCGCAGCCATATATATCCGTCCCGTTATAAATACACGATGCCTATCTCTCTCCTTCCGATTTTTACTATCCATCATCGCGTTGGTCGTAACGGCGCAATGGAAAAGCACTCAAGCGCCGACACTTCTAATAACAAAGCCGCGCGCTGGTTCCTCTTCTTCTCGTGTTTCTTTGATCCTTACGAAGAGAGGAGCGTTACGACGATGCATCTCTTGTCACGGTTTTGTCGTCAGGCTCGTCGTGCGGTCTATTAATTATAACGTTTTGGAGCTATGGTTGCGTAAGCGCGAGGAACTTTCAAATCTAGCGTGTCACTGAAATGTATCTGTATTAGACGCGCGCGAGGTATAATGACCGGCGGGGTTCACGTCTCTGTGTCTAATGGCCCCGTGTGTGTATGGTTTTCGCGATTGCTTTCTTTTGTAATTTTAGAGAAAGTAAATGGATGAGAGAGGTTTGGTAATTGATTCCTTTTCGTAATATGGAGGGTAGAGAGGTAGTGCGTGTGCAGTCGCGCGAGTGTCACTTGAGTGATATCGTAATGATGCAGTGGAAAAATTGAAGCTGTCGATCAAAGGGGAAGACGAGTTTTAGTTGGGTGCTGTTAGTGATATACACGGGTTAGATCATATATGTAGTTGTCTTTGAAATGACTTCCTGCGTCAGTGATTTTGTTCCTGGGAAACGTAATAGATATAAGTGCACGTATTTGCTTGACAAACTTATTGTCGGTGTAAGTGAAACTTTTGCTCGGGGAAAATCTGTTTTTATTTTTGAGGATATGAGATAATGGATCTATTTTAAAAATAAGCCTTGGTTAGTAAACTTAGCTTACATGCCTTCTGAAACTTTTAGAACAATGTTGTTACTCCAATTCATAAGCATGATATAAAAACGTAAATAATCTTATTCAGGAAAACTACACGAAACAAAATAAATAGTCAATTCTACTTTTCACACAGTTTATTTAACTAGGAAACGATAAATTAATTATACTCGCAACTTCCTTTTATTGCATAGTGGAATCGGCGTTCTAATTTTAAAGATGAAGTTATTTTTACTTTCGTTTTATACTAATTCAACTTTTTCTTAAACCAGTCGATTTCACAGGTGTAAACAAGTTAGAGTAGCTTTATTTTAGTTCCGTGCACGAATCTATTTATGTCTTCCAAAAAAAAACAAAACCGTCCTAACCAAAACGTCATAAATATATTCAAATCACAATGTTCACGACCTCAACTCTATACCTAAATTCTCACACAATTACATCCACATGCACAATCTCTCACCCTGAATCACCAAAACTATAAATCCTCAATCCTATTTAACACGAATTAACCGCTTGTGTACACACACAGAACCCACCATTAGCGCGACACAATGTGTGAAAACGCAAATCTAATAAACCACATTGTTCGCGTAAAGGGAGAGATAATCAGAGACGCTGACGACGACGAAATATCGCGCGGCGACGTCGCCTCGTTTTGTAATCCGGAACTCGCGTGTCCGCGCGGATGTGACCGCCGCGGGTGGCGGCGAGCTTCATAAACAATAAACATTGTTCTCGCAGCCGCTGGGACAATGGTGCGAACATTCGATTGCGAATGGTTTGCGCGGGTTCTGTTCCAAGCTGTTTTGGGAATCTGAATGTACGGCGTGTCCCGTGTGTGTTGCATTTAGCTTTTTTTTTTGGATGTAAGGTGTTTTCTTGGTATTTGCTGATGTATTTTTAGAAACAAGGTATTTTTTTCCAAAGGAGCTGGAGGTTTAGTGTATGCATACATTTTTTATTCGAAGAGGATAACAAGAATCTTTGCCGCTCGGCTTGAGTTGGCAATACCAGGTGTCTTTTTTGAAAGAAAAGTATTAAGCTAGACATTGTCGGTTTATTGCGAAAACATCGATTTAAAGTTTCTTAACCTTCGATAAAGAAATTTCTCTTAATTTCAATCCTGAATGAAAGAAAATTCAATAATAATTAAAGTTATTTCCATGATAATTTATACAAAGGAGATATAAAAATGCATTTATTTTGTTACTCATCGCGCAACGTACTACGTCGAAACTTTCAATTTTCGAAAGCTCGCTCGTTTTATACCTATACACACTCGATTTATCTCTTATTATGTTTATTAGGCACATTAGCGTCTTTAAATGTGTTGGTAAAATTAATTCTTATTCAATATAAAGTCTTGCGTACACGTCGCCTATCCTCTTCGTATACGTATATAATGCTTATTTATCTGTTTTTGTAAGATAATAGGAGGCTAAAAAAAGAATATTAATGATTTTTTCTAGTAATTTAAAATAGGACTGCGAGTGCACATCATGTTTTCCTTTAAGCTTTAAATATATGCAGGATTAATTTTTTCACGTAACGGGGTGTAATCTGATCTATAAAAAATATTCTATGAATAATATAACATTCAGATGGGAAAAAAAACTAGTATTACTTATCATAAGCCTATAAGTATAAAGTTTTTAAAAGCTGATTAATATCTATACATATGATGATCTCTTCTTTAGTCCAACACAATTACCTAATAAATTCAAATTAACAGTTCTCCTAATCTCCTTAACTGCCGCCTAAACATGTTTTTTTTCTACGTTGTGTGATAAAATAAATCAATATTAATCTCAAAAGAAAAGTTTTAAATATCCTTGTTTACACTCATAACCATTCTAAAAACATCGCATCTTTCTCTTCAATTCTATACAGCATCCGAGCGCATTATAAGGGATATCGAGCTTCAATCAGCCTCAGCCGCGTGAAGCAACAGCCGCCGCGCGCAACCTACATCCCTTCAATAGAGAAACGCCGCTTTTATAAATACAAATATATACGGCGCAATGCGCTGCGCTCTTTTCTGTGTATATATATACATAAAAAAAGAAAAATACGAGAAAATATATGGTTCCCGATCGGGGTCTGCGATATCCATATATCCCGGAGGGCTCGCGGAACTGTAAATTACTCACTCACCTCTCACACTTTTACGCGTGTATTATATACATACAGTATATAAAACTTGAATTCATGCTATAATGGCGCAGTAATAATTACGCGTGTGAATATAAGCTGACGCATGCAAACACCGCCGCGTATGCGATGGCTCAAGGTTGCTCTAAATACTTTGGAGAGACGTGTAGGTGCATCAGCGAAAAATAAGTGTGCGTTGATATATTTTGGTGAAATGGTGGTAAGAGACAATGTAGAAAGCGATAGTCGTCGTTAACATTAAAATTTCTTTTTCATGATGCTATATATATTACTGCTGCGTGTCAGAGGTTAAAGGAAACGCGTAAAAGCGCGCGAAGGTCGTTTTAAATTTAGAATTATGGACAGTTAAGTTGGAAAGGTATATGCAATGTGCATCCTATTGTTATCTTTGTTAATGGCACAGTTATTGTTAGAAATTCATTTAAATTGGAATTTTTTTTAAAGAGTGCAAAAAATAATGGTATATGTTACGCGAAAAGAAGTGAAAAGGGAGTTAATAACTACACTTAATCATCATGATATTTAAATGAAATTATAAATCAACATTTATTGCGCTAAGAAATTATATTACTCATTTCCTGTAATTCGCTAGCTAACTAGTAGCAATTTGACTGGTTACTATATCATCTATTGAAATACACTTTACTATCTAATGCATTATTTATTGTTATGATGTATATTGCATGATATTTCAAACACTTAAATCATTCCAATCAAGCGATCTATGGCAGCCGTTCAATTGTTTTTAAATGAAGTTTTTATTATCCATCACCACCTAATAAAAAAACCTTTAAAATCAAATTCACCTCACTATAAGTATAAAACCTTTCATTTTCCCCAACTCTCTCCGAAAAGCGCCATTAACCCCGCAAAGAAACCCAGAGTTTCAATTATACCATCAGCCGGCCATTACGCGCGAAACACTATCCGCACGCGCGCGCTCCTAGGGTAGAATCTTCTCCTGCGGTCGCCTCTATCTCTCACTCGGTCGCTCATCACTGCGGTCGAAAATGGGAAAACCCAGAAAAAACACGCAGCAATAGCGACATCGAAATCTCTCTCGTGACCCGACCTCGCCTCGAAAACGCGCCGTGAAATTGGGTCGTCGTCTAATCCCATCACGACGGTAGTATAGTAGCTTGTAATGCGCGCGCGCCTAAATAAATAAACGATCTCAGGGATAATTATACGCGAGTGCGCGCAGGTAGCCTCATCTCCATAGATCATTGTTTGCAGATGATAAGCGCGAATGTAAAGCAATGCAAGATCCGTGACGAACTGCAGCGTGCGCTCGCAGTCCATTGTATAACGCTGTATAGTGTTGTGCGCGTTCCGTCTCTCTTTTCTCTGGTTTTTTCTAGCTTTTTTTAGTTTTTTTTTTTCTTTCTTTTTCTTTTTAGAGAATAATGAGATTGACACGGATAGCCGAGAGACGCCGATGGAGGCGTACAGGTGCGCGCGTGTGTATTTATTGGAAATAAAGGCTATTAATGCGGCTGTTTATAAGGAGTAATGTACTTGTGTATAAGCGCGAGACGTGACCTGTACGATCTTGGAGTGAGAGAGGCAAGTTGAGTTGTAAGAAAAGACAAGTGGTGGTGTGTATTAATAGGCGAGTGTTTGCAGTAGATTCTAGAAATGTCAATTTTATTTGACGTTTATATTGAGAGAATTTATCGTTATTTGTGGTTTTATCATTATTCAAAATCATTTTATCTTACGAGAATGGATAGAGATATTTATTTATTTATTTATTTATCAAACGGGCTATAATAGCCCTTTACAAGAAATAGAAAAGAATTACAAAATGATATAAAATACAAAATAGTAAGAGACAAAAACTGAGTGAGGTA
>UXGD01003739.1:0-19336 GCA_900474315.1 Torymus auratus
AACCTGATGTAATTTTAGTGCAATCGAAAAATTAAAAAAATACGTGTGGAATCATTTTTTGAGAAGAACAGTAATATTTCGATTCCAAAATGATCGGTGTGGTTTGGGCCATAAGTTTCTTTATCTAAATAATCTTTCTTTATATGGTTATATAACGGACTATAATTATCTTTTGTTTAAATGAAAAGTACATGAAATATAAATTTCAAAATAAAATGATTCATTCATTAACATTCATACACATTCATTATAAAAACAAAATTTGATCCTCCGACAATACTTCCCTTTTCCTGATCCTCTATAATATCCCGACCTGCTCATTACCTCGCGGCCACCCACTAACGCGCAGCTAATTACCTAATTACACTTGGCCAGTTCGATAATCGCGCCCCTTTTTGCAAGCTCTAGCGCGCGCTTTTCTCTAATACACCGCGAAAAGCGCTGTGCAAAAGCCGCGCTGTAAAATCAAGGCGAACGTATAGAAGCCGCGGACTTCGCCCCCTGTAACCTATATATGCTTGCGTGCGGCTCGTACGCGGTCTCGGGAAATGGCTATGTACGGGTAATCCTCGCGTACGGTCACCGCACGGCGAGTGTGTGTAACGGCTGTCTCTTGCGCCTGGGTATGTAACGTGTGCGCATGACGATGCGTTTTCTTGGTCACCTAAGTTCTCGCTGCTAGGTTGGAAAATATTTTCTGGTTTTTCGTCGCTAATCGAAATAATGAGGTTTTGGTGGGTATGTTTTCAACTGGAATGATTTAAATCTTAATATAGAAAAGTTTGGATTTTCTTCCACATCATATTTAATAATGATTTTATTTTTGCAGATAATTTTACTAAAATACTAAAAAAAGCAAGATTTTTTTTTCTTCTAAGTTTTGAATATTTTGATGGTATTCAATATTTTATTGAAAAGATTCATACACCAATTTCAATATCACTGCAATTGCATACTTATAAACTTTTTTACATATATAACCCACATAAATAATTTTGACTTAATTAATCATCAAGAAACAAACCAATAAATTTGTCCCAATAAACTAATTGCCACTCCCCTCGCTACTATACCATTTCCGCAGTACCCAATTGAACTATCAAACACTTGCCAGCCTTCCTCCCCCATTCGCCAAAATAAATTACAATTTTCGAAATCGCACACCGCGGCCGCCGACAACTATACATACACATACACCCGTACTCCCTACGCAAAAGGAACAAAAAGGAAGTATATAGTATTCGAGAGAGGCTCACACACTCTGCGCTGGCTTAACTCTCCGCGAACTCGACTCACATACACTCACACACTTGGCTATATAGGCGTGTCTCCATCTGGCGAGCGGCCATTAATTAATCGGCATCGCTCGGTGCGCGCAGCCCGAAACTAACTGCGAGTTAATAAGCAAATTGCCGCCACGCGATAAACTTGCGCGCGAATTCGAAAGGGGGAACCGTACTTATACATATATATACATACACACACTCGGCTAAGAATTCGCGCCCCCGCTCCCTATATACTACTACTACTTCCCTTATAAACATTTACACCCCCGGCAGCGAGCCACAGATGCGGCTTATACCGTGTTCCCTCTCCTCTGCGCTCCCGTTTTTATCAGACGAGAGAGAGAGGAAATTCGTTAGCCCCCGTTCTCGAGAGAACCGCGCCGAGCGGGCGTAATTTAATGTCATTCATCCGGCGCTCGTTTCTAAGTTATTCACCCTTATTAAAATCTGCTAAAAATCCGGCACCGCCAGCGCGCGTATATACGCAGTCGGGGCGTCATATTGCCGGACTCGTAAACAAGTTGTCGCGCCTGCGACGCGCGTACTGCGCTGTGTTTTATATAAGGGGATGGGGGAAGGGGGAGTTTTTATGCGCGCTGGAGGTGCGAGCAATCAATTGTTGTTATTAAATTTTGATGCATAAGCGTTGTTTAAATGGGGTGACGGGAGATTTAGATGGATTGTTAGCTCAATTTATATGGGACGATTTGAGGATTAGATTTTAATGGGGATGGTTGAAAGTGAGAGAGAGAGAAGCATTGGTATAACGTCATAAGTATGGTGTAATTGTTTATGATGGAAATGATCGTATATTAATATTTTTTAAGAACTTCAAGTAACCGCAGTTAAATAAACACATGTGTTATTATCGTCCATAAGAGTCATTCCCGCATTTAAAATTCACTTAACCAACAAAAATACTTAAAGCAGTATCTCCACTGCCACCCCAACGCACCAACAGGTATATATAATCTACGCGGTATCGGTCACCATGGTGATTTTACACGAAGTTACGCGCAAAATCACTGGGCTCCCGCTCGCCCTCGCACACGACTCTCCGAAGCGTCATAAACCTAGACGTTCTCTCCTTCGTATACGCGCGCCTCCGAAGATCGCGCGCGTCTCCCAATACATGCATCAGTCGATACATACATATACACTGCGTCCTCCTCGTCGTCTTCGTCGGCTGCTGCTACTGCTGCTGCTGCCACCGTCGTCGTACCGGTCCTATATAGGTGTATAACGACTCGAAACGGAGCCTCGCACACCCTCGTTATGCGCCATCAAAGTTTAACGTCGCCGTATAAGCCGCGTGTACGACGCTGAGCCAATAATGGCCCACGGGCCACTTGTGAGTTTGCTGTAGCTGTGGGAGGCGGTGGTAATGGGTGAAATAGGTGAACGCGGCCGGGGGTTTTATGGTGGCCGATGATTTGAGCCTTGGACGATGATTCTTTAGTGGTCAGAGCTCTAAGTGAAGGTAGTTGATTTCTTTTTTTTTTTTTTCTTTATCAAATTTTAAGTAATCGGTGTAACATGTATATTATCAAATGGGCTTACAACTGTTATACATATACAATAATGGAGGTGATTGGGGTGTACACTTTTGTGATATTTTGTTATAAAACAAAGTTATGTTCAAATAGAACGACATATTTGAAATACCTCGTTTTATCAATAAATACCAAAATTGGTTACATAGTATGCTCGGTTCGTATTCCCAAAGCTAGATAATCGTCAATGTATATATAGCGTTATAAATCACATTTCGCGTAAGCACGCTCGTTATTTGGAAATTGCGCCAACGTACAATTCGCACATGAATATTTACACAGTATACACATAGAATGAGAATACTACCATTAATTTGATCTTGAGTACGAGGCGTAAAATACAATTTCCTTCCTTCACTATATTAACAATATTATCCTCGTCGACGATCAACTATATTGTCACAAGAATTATTGACGCAATGAACTTCAACAATAACGAAGTTCAAAACAACATGGATGAACATAGTAAACATTTCTTCTGATATATCGTAAGGCATTTAGAAACCTACTGCGCTCATCAGCCCTAATGTAGTAAATCATCATCTAAATAACCATACTGCTCGCATTATACATTACGCGATCCATGATGACCCGCGCGTTCATCTTTCATCAGACAACCTAATCATCGAGCTCCGATTCATCAAATTACACCGTCAGTGTGCTACTATATACCCCCGCCTCGAAAAGTCACGTTTTCCCGAAAGACGACGTAAGTATATAGTCACACAAAAACAGTCCCAAGACACCGCCAATCAATCCTCGCGCACTATAATACAGCTGTGATGCTCTCTCAGCCATCGCGAGCTTTAATCAACGGGACGCGGGCCATATATATATAAACGTTATACAGCCATCGGGGAACGGCAATAACAAGAGCACAGCTATAACCGGCGATACTTCATGCAAATCCTTTAATATCCGCTGATGTCGTCGTCCCCCCTCGTCATCGTCCCCCGGGACTCTCCTTTCATCTTCGGCATAGAGCGCGAGAGAGAACGAAAGAATTCCAGAGGCCACCCGCGATTCAATGCAGTTGACACTCTGAGAAATGACGCGCGTCATTGTCCCTCCACGTGTATATACTTTTTTTTCGCGTTATATTCATATTCACACGCGGGCGCGTACAGATCACATAACGCACAGTCGTTCGGTACAGACGCGAGATAGACATATATATATATATACAGACAAAAAGCAGGTCGCTGCAGTTGTACTCGTGTATATATATGCAAAGAGAGAGAGGGAGGGAATTTTCGGATGCGCGCGACGGGAATTAATGGACGTCGCGACGGTGTCATTGTCGATGATGTTCGCTAATCGTAAATGTGCGTGCTCGACACCGCGTCCGTTCCTTTTTGTTTTTGCGACCGAACCCTCTACTCCACCCACCAGCCGGGCGTGCTGACGGTTTTGCATCTGTCAGACAACGTTATAAAACATTCCGGAGCATGGCTTTTTCGGTGCGCGCGTTGCGGCCGTCACGGCGAATGAGAGGATTTATATCGCGCGGAAATTATGCTTCATGCCGGTGTCGAGGGCAATAAATTCTTGTGGCTGACGATATTTGTTGACGAACGGATTCGGCTGCAGTGGTTTTCGACGGTGTGTCGGGAGGATTGGGGCGCGCAATATGTTATTAGAAATTATTTTTGGGATTGGTAGCTTGTAGTAGACAATTATTTGGATACTGGTAGTATTATGCTAGGCAATGAAAAGATAGGTGTTATGTATAGATACACTACTTATTATAAATCAAAGTATTTTAAGCGGTGGTGATTATAGTGTATAAGGTTCCTATGGCAGTCCTGTTATATTATTTTCTAAGTATAGAAGGGGTACGACAATATATTTTTGTATTAGCCGACGATGTAACCGTTATAAGAAAAATACGTCAGATGTTGTTACACTATTCGACTTATTATTTAAAATATATTTTGTTTTTAGCCTCGAATGTCCTGTTTTTGAAAAGCTTTTTCTGTTTTGTTAAAAGATATACCTATCATGTTAATAATAAAATAGATGTAAAGGATCAAACGTATTTATTGAAATAGGATTCTTTGTGAAAAAAAAATCTTTATGATAAAAGTAAAATCATCACACACAGAAAAGGTGCTCGGGTGGAATTTTTTTGCCTGAGACGCAGTAGTTTTTTAACAAAAGTTTTATATTTCTGTTGTCGTCATATACATTTCATTGTTATTTTCGTGACTATTTACGTATAAGTTTTATGAATTATTTCAAGTACAAAAGCAATTGCTACGTGATCCGAAAATTTGAGTATTTCGCCTACTATTTCGAGCATTCAATGAATTATTCAAATATAAAATGGAGTTTTCACTGTTTTTCGTACTTTTTATCGCATTTTACATCATATATCAACGCTGAAGGTAAGTTCATATATTTATTTGCCTTGATCATATAAAATTAAATTTTTTTAAGAATGCAAAATGTCCATTTGAACTTCTTACAGATTAATTATTACTTACTATAATATTTTGAACATATATAAGATTTATTTTACCAGTTTGTTTACCAGTAAATTAGAAACGAATCAGTATTCCTTTATCTATACCTTTTTTCTTCTTATAGTATATACACATTGTATATGATATGATCGTAAGCAAGTGTTATTTATTGTCAATGCTATTATTACTGCTATCAACAGCGTGTGCGAAAAACGATGAATGATAGACAAATTATTCCTCTTCACGTTGGCACCATTATATTTATTTGACACATGTGTTTGTTCACAAAAATTTATGCTCGTGCAACAGAAAAATACTAATTTCACTTATTTAGTCAACATAACCAATAGCTCAAAACCCATAGAAGCGAGAATCATGAGTTTAATGAAGAAGATATACAGTCGAAAATTCAATATCCAGATAAGTTGAGAGAATAAAACATTGTTTTTAGCCGATTTATTAAAAGATTCATGAAAAATATGTTGCTCTCTTTTTATCCCGTTTTGCATTATTATATCAAACTATACACTTTCGTTTAAAATTTTTCAAAAATAAAGCTAAACCATTTTTATAAGTCTTGATCGTATTTTAAGTAATACTAAACTAGAATTTTAAAAAACAATCATATTCCGGGCATTGAAGATTACCCCGAATATTTAGGATGTTTCTTTCTTTATAGAATTTGCAAACCACCTAATTGCAATACCAATTTTCATAAATTAATTTTCTTCAAGCACACAGATGAAACTCCAGTCGCATTACCTATAATAGGTGGCGGGCTAGCTCACAAGAACCAATTCAAGTACCAGATAACTTTGCGGAGAAATGGTAATCATCACTTTTGCGGAGGTGGCATTATTGCAGATCAGTTTGTTCTCACAGCTGCTCACTGTGTCATCTATGACACAAATGGAGAATTCAAGGAAAGTAAAATAACGGTTCGTGCAGGAGTTCTCGATGCAGAGCTCGAAAAGGGCATCGAAGCCGAGGTGGAGGCAATATATGTGCCAAAAATTTACGATACCGAAAACCTCGGTGATATAGCTGTATTGAAGGTCCATCGGTACAGCTTCGTTACAATATTTAAGATTGAAACCTCTGATGATTACATTATAGTTGAAAAATGGTCTTGGATTAGACAAGAATGAGTACTTGATACTACCAAACAAGATAAGGTGGAATTATCCGTCGTATGCGCATATGACTGCTATCGTTACTGGTTATGGATGGAATTACAGTACTCTAAAATATAATGATGACGGTGAGATAGTCTCAATTGGTTCTTCGGTCTGGCAACTACGATTTGCTAAAGCGGAAATTATAAGCAACATGCAATGCACCAGTCTATATAATAATATGTGATTTTTTATAAACTATACTATAAACGATATGTGTAGTATAAAATACCAAGGTTCATTCATAAAAAAAGAAAAACATTCAAAGAAAGAAAAGTAAAACTCTCACTATACAATCATCCACATCGAACCCAAGGGCAGAGGAAGCTCCGCAGAGCAAACCTTTCTCGCGCTTATAAACCCGTGCACGCGATGAGGATCGGCGAACGGGGAAGGAGGAGGAGCGAAGGCTAAGTAAACTCGAGCGAACTATACGACGGCACGTGTGCCAGGTATATTACCGGCCGTGTAATTAATTAAACCGGTGTTCGGCCGTGTCAACGGCCACGCCGCACGAGAGGCTGCTGCTGGGATTTGCCTCGCTCTCGCCGCGCGCGAGACGCCTAGCGCTACTACTAAGCTACTCTCTAGTCTCACCCCCCCTTCTCCATCCCTCGTCCTCTACTATATACTAGATGTAATACCTGAATACACTCGTTTGCATGAGCACGCGTATATAGACGTGTTCGCGTCTGTGTGTATCTGTGTTGGCTGCTGCCTGATAACGCGAGAGCGCACGCGTAATTGGCTCTTGCGCGCGTATATAGGGTGTATGTATATATGTACGTGCTATAGGGTAAGGATACGCGCTTTGCTCAAGGAGTAATTGCTCGGGGGTGAGAGCAGTGTGTGTATCTGTGTGGATTGTTGGTTTTGCGAGTTGGAGATTGATGTGTGGAATAGTGGATTTCGTATATCGTTGTGGTGTTAGCTTTTGCAAATTCACTTGTGATTATTGCTGTAGGTGAATGTAAATGGTTACCTAACAATGTTAAATGTAAAATCCATATTATTAAGGAGTTATAATAGTACATATTACTATTTCAACCATAAATAGTTTCAATCTTTTTTTATAATCACTTTCCTGTATTCTGTCGCAAACGATAACGTCGTCGATTTACAAAAATTGAAATTTAATTATATTTGCACAATTACGCATTTCACAACTTTTCACACACAACAGAAATATTATCGAACTCAATAAGAATCGACTGCACTGTATTCCGCAAGACAATCGACTCCCCCTGTCGACGCTAAACCAATATTACCAAACACCGTCGCCTCAGCCGTTATTTACAGGCCATCCGAGAAATAATTACAAATCGCCCGCCCTTGCGACGTCGCCTCGACTGAATATCTTCGATGGATTTCCGAGAGTCATCAAATCCAGGCTCCCTAAGCCCGTGCGCAAACTCTTCTGCCCGGACCTGGCACAAATGAGAAACGGGATCCATACTTACATGTGGGTGGTGTGTGTGTGTGTCGGTGACGCGGCGAAAAATAATTTTCAGGCACTTGGCGCGTTCTCGAGAGAGCTCGATCGGAATCCGATGTCGCCTAGATAAATTTGAACGGGACCGATGGATTTTCCGTATAAGACGCGGGGTTTTTCTTTCTGCTTAGCTTGATTGAATGAAACGAAGAAAATTTAGATTGGAGAGAGAGAGATTCGTCGGATTTTCTCGGATTAAATCATCGTGTGTTAATTGGAAGGAGTTATAATTGTTCATAATTAGTAGGAAATATAAGTGTAGAACTGAAGTGTAGAACTATTATAGGAATTATCGATACGCTTTTAGTCGTTGTCAAATCCAGAAATACTCCCTTGCACGAGTCTTTTGTAATATACGTTTATTATAAGAATGTAAGATATAAGTTATATAATTTATTAGATTTTTCAACCTTCGCTTATACAGTTATTATTTTTATTTTACATCCAAGATTATACTTTCATATATTTCACTACATATCTCACCGTCGTGTTATACATCTATGTTAGGTTTTGTCCTACACCACAACAAATCCAGCCACAGTCATCGATTACAGCTCGTTCTCCTCGTAAATAATGAAAACCACCAGCGCACCTCACCCCCGCGTCCATAAAAGTCATAAGACATCCGCAGCGAGCACTCGTTTCTCCATCTGTGTATAAACCAGGCTCTCAATGAAAAGGAAGACAAACGCTTATTAAGAGCCGAAAGCGGCACATAAATTTCCTTTTCAATTATATCTCCCCGCAGCCTTCATACCTTTACTATCCTACTCCCTCCGCACAAGCCCAAAACATAATATCAAATAAAAAAGAACACAGCGCGCGGCGTGACCCGAGCGGCATAAAGAAGAGGCGAAAAAATCTTGCACATGTATATATATATCTCGCGACGAGCCTAAGAAGCAGCATTGAGGGGGAGAAAAAGAGAGGGAGAGAGAAAGAGAACAGTAGTCGACTACTACCGCGAGAAAGAGAAAGATATACGTCTATATGTGTGTGTGTAAGCATCTCTCGTCGGAGAGCGCCGGCGCTCCCCCCGAGGCGTAGACTCTCTCGTAAAGCTTAAATAAAGATAACCGGGGCTTACGGCCGGCTGATATCGCGCGCGCGTGCGCGCCGAGGGGGCGTTACGGCTGGTTGACTCAACGAAATCAATTTATTCTCTCTCTCGTATACCGCTGCTGCTACTACACACTTTTCCCTCGCGGTGCGTGGGGTGGTATATATAGGCGGGGTGGCGCGTGGGCGAGAGAAGAAGAAGCTGCTGTGCACGAGGTGTGAAGATGATATTGTGCCGGACCTGTTTGATTAAATGCTTGACCGAATTACTCGGCTCGAGAGGCACGCGGCGATGCTCCCCTCTTATTCGCTTGACTTTTCGAGCCCCAGATGTCGAGCCTGCCGGAGATAACGTCTGATTTAGTTGTGTAAAATGGGTTTAATGGGTATATTTTTGGCGATATTTCGAGAGCGTTTATATTGTTACTATATTATTTTATCTATTCAATGAAAAATTCGAAAAGGTTGGAATAATATAGAAGTTGTAGATATTTTTCATCATATTATGAATCTTTTTTCGCATGAAAATATTTATCAAAAAACATGATTATATTCCAGGAAACAGAATCCAGTTGAACTAAAGTTTACTTTAGCCAACTAAATAATCTGATAATGAATAGAGACTATACTTTTATTCTGACATAAATAAATACAACTTCTTTGTCTCAGTTTTCTATTACTTTTCAATAATTCAAAAGGTGCGCTATTTATACGTATGTGTGTTGTAACTTAAAATTAATAATAATATAGATTAAAATGATGGTTCATTTGCAAGCCAATCAAAGTAGGTTACTTGTAAACCTCTGGGCGGTATTGTGTAAAACAATAGTAAAAATAAGTGCCCACTAAAAATGACACTATATACTTTATTTACTAATTTTATTATTTACATTTCTCCAGCACAACATAAAAATATAAACAAAGTAATAGCAACCACAGCGAAAACAATTACTTTATAACGAAAAATCTTATTCCAGCAGCGCTCGCCGTGTTCCCGTGGAAGCTGGCACGAGCCGCGAAGAAAAAAACCCGCATAAGCCGATTTCCAAGTAGGGGGAGGACAGCTCAAGAGAGTGAGAGAGAAAGAACCAGAGCGAGGACCAGAGAAAGGCGCGAGCTTACTTTTTTAAATGCAGGGGGATACGTATTTAAACTTTGCCCGTGATTACATATAAATGAGTTCCTCGCGTTCTCGCGCGTGGGGAGCGGCCCGCGGTTAATTTAGTTTTGAAAATGGACTCGGGAACTGAGGAGCGGAAAATTTTTTCGGAGTTTATACCCGCGGTGAGAGCTTTATTTCATGCGGCGGCGGCTGAAGGGGGTTGGTAATTAAAGCGCGAGGAAAAAAAACACAGCCGCTGCTTTATATATACATCGGCGTTTAATATGCAGAAGAAGGATCTGTCATAGCGTCAAAAAGCTTATTCTTGCAAATTTTTTGGGAACGCGAGGGGTTGGTATTCTTTGCGGGACATTTATATTGTGAAAGTGTGAGATTTTTTTAAATTATTTCGGGAGAATCTTATTTACTTGGGAGAAATTTGTATAAACAAAGAGACAGTAGTAACCTCGAAGACAGTTAATTTGGAACAAAAGTTTGCTTCAAGTTTGCAGTCAAGCGTATAACTGTTATACCATGCCTTCGTCAACTTTAAGCGGAAAGAAAATTTCTTTATAATTTCAGATAACAACTGAAAAAGTCCCGCATGCGTTTTACCTTAATGCCTTAATAAACATAAATTAATGCAATTAAAACCGCACGATTCCACATTAATCTCGCAGCAATCCCTTTACTACACGGAATCACCCATTTACCAGATACAAAATATCATTTACCACTCATTACACCTATATTGCCATCCGCGCGTATATACACATAAAACCGGAGGCCATGTATATAATACTGTAAAAATCCACACATACTGCACTGTATATATATATCTGGCCGAAGAAAGAAGCAGAAAGCAGGCTTCCGACGAGAAAAGCGAAGAAGAAGCGCTTCTATAAACACGGCAATCAAGAAAATTACACCACTGCGCAGTGGTATAAGGTAGTGGGGGGGAGAGGGAAAGTTGTCTAAATCGCGCTCAACCACTCTGCATATAATCATCAAGCCCGGCGGTTACGGACCTCCTCTTTTATACCGCGAGCTTCTTCTTCTTCTTCCTCCTCTCTACCGCAGCTCTAAGCTTTTATCTCTCCTTCTCACTTATTTCCATTCCCTCTCTCGCTCGATGTCAGAGGATATAGCTCGTCGCCGTACCGCAGCTACTACCACCACCGCGAGGATATCGTTATCCGGCTAATCCCGAGCCTCGTATAGCCGTGCGCTCTCTCTCTCTCTCTTTTCTCGCGAGGATAAAATCCCCGAGCAAACCTTTCTCTCCGTGCCTTCCTACTTGCTCTCTCGGTGTGTAGGTAAGAAAAGCCACTGTCTATCAAGCAGCAGTGTGCGTGAGAAAGAGGAGGGGGAGAGTGAGGTGCGACTTAAGATCGCTCAATTCAAGTCTCCGCGCGATAGAATCGCTGTAAAGACGTCAGATTCGGCGTTCTGAGTGCGGGGGAGGCGAGGATAAAACGATGGGGGTGGAGTCTAATTTGACGATAATTTTCGAGAGTTTATTTTTTTTATACGTGTAGTAAAATTTTCGACGGAAAATATAAAATTTTGAGAATATCGTATAGAAATTTATATATGCCGCGTGGTTGTGGGGTAAAATCTTTTGCTTTTTATATGAAGAAAAAAACGAAATGTTTTTCATCTGCGACTGCATAAATTTCTAAAATGAACTACTTATATATTAAAATTATCGAAATTCCTGCAATTGTAAGAAACATAAAGGAACCGTGAAGTATATAATGACGTAATAGGTGACCTTTTATTATCAACGAAACACGAACCAAATCAACCTCACGCACAGTCAACAATAGATGGCATCAAAAAGCTATCCCTCGCCATTTTTCCTCCGAAAAAGGTCAAGGAAGTAGGTATACATATATATAACAAATATCCCCGCTCGCGCGCTAGACAGAAGAAAGATGTCGGTCCGGTTCTATTGACCGGAACCAGTAATCCTGGACACGGGAAAGGGATCAGGAGCAGAGTGTGAGAGAGAGAAAGCGAGAAAAAGCGAGATCGCGCGTATACCAATATGGACGTCCGCTGGTCAATCGGATTTCGCCGGGACCCTCGCCCTCTGCACCTTCAAATATGTTATATCTGATCTTCGTCGAGGATATTGGGGCCATCTTTTTCTCCCTGCTCCTGTGCTGTCGCTGGACACAGAGACTCCGAGTGCGCGGGTGTGTGTACAATAGGGGAGAAAAGAGCCGGATTAGACTGACACATAGTTTTCCTTATTGATAAAGTATTATTCTTTATAGGGGGAGTCTCTCGGCATGAGATGTGTGTATCTACCTGGAGTGGGTCAAGGGTGGGCACGTCGCGTGTATGAGATATTGGTCGTTTTGGAAGAAGTTGTATGTAATGTCCTTCGGAAGATGGTCTTTTATATTTAAAATACAGGGAGTTTTAAGTGTGTGAATCGTAAACACATAAAAATTATATTCTGCTTTTTTTAAATATAGAAACTTGATCATCAAGTCAAATTTATTACACATACAATGCATAAATTTCCTGAAATAAATGAGGTACTAGCTAGTGCTCGATAAAGTAGTCCTGTTATATAATATGTAAAATTTCGATCAATATTTCTAGGAACGTAGATATTAGTAAAAGTTTTTTATAGACAACGAGAATTTTATTTATATTCGGTTATAACGCGGATTATATTATCGGAAATTACACATTTGATATGTTCCACTCAATATTTTGTAATATATAGTTAAAAACAAATTAAAAATCTAATAAATATTTTAAAAACTAAAACACCTATTTTCACAAATACAGCATAACAATATATATTTTCTATCCAAATAGAAATATTCCAAACAATTTATTTTTACAACCTTATAAATACTGCTGTATATTATCAAATATATATTGATATTATTAAATATTTTTATATTCACCAATCCGCAATAAAAGCTTACACAGCAACATCCCAATATTGTTTAAACTACGATAATCCTCTTATCGTTGACATTTAAAACATCTCGGACAAGCCATTTCCGCGTCGCAAAATTCACCCGTCCCGCCGAAAATAACATCCGTCTCGAACGACGTAAAAGCCCCCGTCGAACTCGAATAACAATAAGAAAAAGGCGCTCGCTCCCGCTATCTCTATACTCTCGGAAGATCGCAAATCCTGCTTTCTCCTCTCACTCTCTCTCTTTTCTCGCCGTGACCCGGCGACTCGGACGACAGGGATCCGACGACGCCCGGACATCGCTCGGACGTTATACGATCTCGCGCGCGCGCTCGCGTACACTGGTATGAGGAGCTTCTCTCTCTCTCTCTTTCCATTATTGAGGCCACCGCGAAGTGGAGATCGCTGTCGGACTTCTATCTCTCTCTCTCTTCTTCCCAACCCCTTGAATTTTCGCGCGTATATTCGGGGAGGTAGCCGGTGTCCATCCCGCGCGCGCGTCGTCGACGTCTTAAAGGAGGAATATATATATACGGGTGGGGGCGGACTCTGAGAAAACATTAGCCCCGAGGAGGTGGACGAGATGTCCGACCATGAGAGGGTTTTCGTACGGTGGTCAATCTTGTGAGACGAGGGGTCAGCGTACCCGTCCAAATGGGGATGTAAATATTGAAGAGAGAGAGACTTTCGAGAAGGATCTTGTTTGTGATGGATTGAAAATTTTATGGTTCAGGGATAGGTATATAAAGTTCAGTTTTATATCGAACGTTGATCCTTTCGCTTCTAATGTAAAGAAAATTCGTGGCTATAAAATTTCTTTTTTTTAGATTGTATGATGTAGAAATATTCATAAAACAGTTTTGTAGTTCTAATTTATTATTTAATTGTAAAAAGAGTTAAAGATTTTAACAATGTTCATAAATTCTGAATAAAAATGCGTTTAGTAAAAGATACAAAATTTTAACGAAAATGTAAAAATAATAAAATAAATAAAAATAGTAATTATATTATAATATAACAAGTTAGTTGTTACAAGAATGGCATGATTATAAATAATTCCGTTAATAACGCTTATTTACACTGTTAAACATATCCCTTTCGAAATGCTGCTGTATTAATATTATAAACTTTACTTTTATTGAAAATAATTAAATTTTACAAGTTTTTATTATAAAATTTGCTATTTGCCATTCGTTAATTAAATTTGTTAAACCTTTATTATTGGCAATTTTTTTATCAACAAAATTCTTCAATATTAAAGTGAAAAGTCCGTAATACACGGAATCCTCAGTGCCAGGCTATTCACAGCAATTCTCATTACAAGAGAAGAATGCGCGCCACCGACGACGACGACGACGTAAGCGTATACACACGCGCACTCGTATTATACGACCGGACGCATGCGACGAGAGTCGCGAAAATGGAAGTCACTAACTTCCCCTTTTCCTAGCTCCCTCTGCTCTACACTTCAAGAGAAAGAGAAGTACAGGGACGGCAAGCGGTGTAAACGACGCCTTTTTCTCACTCTCTCTTCTCCCTCTACCCCTCTCTCTCTCACACACTTTGTGCCATTGTCGCGTAGGGGGTGACCTTTTCAGCAGCGCATTTGTTATCCTTTGAATTCGAGGAGTTAACGCAAGCACGGCGCTATTATTTATTCCATTCTTATTTTTTGCCACGGGTGCGACGCACGCCACCCCCGCGTTGTGTTGTAGTAAATGGACATAAGTCAGCGGGGCCGAGCGGTGCTTCTGTCATTTTTATCGCCCCGGCCTGAATTAAGAAGGTGGAGTCGAGGAGAGGGAGGAGCAGAGAGTGAGAGAGAGAGAAAGGTCTTTTCCTTGCCTCATCCTCTGTCTTTTCACCCCTTCGGTACTTTTCTTTCGCGTACTACCGTTTTCCTTCAATATAAGGTTTTGTTGTTGAAATTTGTTAGTGAGCTGTGCTAATTTGGTTAGTTTTATCATTTAAATTATGCAGTGTTTTACTTTCCTCAAGCTGCTGAAATTCCACAATAATTATATTTGATCCAACCAAGAAAAGCAGGTTTTCTTTATACTGTAGAATTGAGCCTAATTCCAGTATTCAATATAATCTTAATTTACGGGCACAATATATTTTATAGTAAACTTTTAGAAAAATATAATTTAGCAGTAAAATTTTCTCGGGTTTATTATTGTTAAAAAAAGTTTGCAGGTGATGCCGAACTCATCAATAAAGAAAAAAATACAACTCCGTGGTTCACTTTATCTAAATGTAAACAAGGAAAATAACCGCTGCCAATTCATTGGCACGTGCAGCACTGAGAAAAATGTAGTGGCCTATTTATTAAACTTATATAACAAGTTGTAAAGTTTGATAAAGAAAAATTACAGTATAAAATTGGCGAAATGGCTAAATAGTACGGTAAAAATAAGAATTCACAAATTTTATTTTATAGAATTATGAAAATTTTGTTGGACTGTGTTAGAATTTTTTCTTTACAGCTGGCAGACTTTACACAAGCAACTATGGTAATTTTTCGTATATAGGTATTTTTAGACAGCAATGCACGGTGCTGAGCGCGCTCGCAAGCCACACTCAAAGGACACGACATAACCTGCAAAGCTGCAATTCTGTAGTCAAGGAAGACTCTTAGGTTGCTATAAACAATGTAATTGCAATGAAAATAACTTCGATTAATATTTTAAATGATTATAAATCTATTATTTCCTGATGTGTATGTTTTTTTAATGTAGATAAAAATAAATGAATTGTACAATTATCAATGTAATGTAGCATATGTAGACGATTCGTAATTAGTGTTTTGTGGTGCTTTTGCCTGTCAACCCAATGGCCCGAATGGGAATTGACTTAAGGCTTAAGGCTAACGTTATGGCTACTGTTGATTTTTTTAATCTTGCCTACATAAATTGAAGATAGTTAGTAACTTCTTCCATTGACTTCTTTGTTGTTTATTGAAAATAGTCACCGTGAATTCATTCCAAGCCAGGAAGAACTATTTGTGCACCCTTATCTGACATGGTTCTAGAGCACGCACTCGATGGTGGAAGCTAATAAAGTTTTTTTCGTAAGCCTAGTTATTAGTTATTAAACTAGGTTATTAGTTATTAGTTATTAACTTATTTATAAAAATAATATTGTAACGTTTTTTTTAAATTTTTTACAGGTAGAGTTTAAACAAGATCTAGAAAATAGCTCGATGGATTGGGTAAGCGTGTAACTGATAAGTGGGTAAGAGTAAGAGACGAAAGAGTAAGTAAGACCGACGACTCAGGGCCCGCAAAGATAGAAAGAAAAAGAAAAAGTAGTTCATCTCCAGCATACTGGTGACCATAAGGAGAAAGAGGAGGAAGCCACCGAAAGGGGACAAGAAATTATAAAAGAAGGCTAAATAATAAATAAATTTGTAAATATAAATAACTGAGAAACTTCATTTTTTCGATCCATTACCAACAACTCAACATTCTGCAAACCTCACTATTTTCTGCCTCACCTTCACCCTAGCACTTTCCTCTTTCTGCCTCTCTTTCTCCTTCTTTACGAGAAAAACGCAATTCAGCGCGGACCTCGCACTCTCAGAAGTATAATATAAGTAGTCGCGCAGCGGGCCACCTCATATTTTCGGCTCTGTGCACTTTACATCATTGTTCCGCGTCTTGTAAGCGACTGTAATGGGCTCGCCGGGCCGTTACAAGTGCAGTGATTTAGCGAACACGGCTCATTATATATACGCGAAGAGGTGAATTTTCTCTTCATGTAAAAATTGCCGACACGCTTATTGCCTGGTAGCAGTGGTGGCCGAGAGAGAGAAAGATAAATTCTCGCGCCCGCGTGCCATGAAAGTGTTTCCGCGGCTGCGCGTTCGCGCTTACGTATACGGGATTTAAATGCGCGTTTTCGTCTTGCTTTTCTTACGCGCTCTCTTTCGCTTGGTCGACTACTTAGTTCTTCGGTCATTTTCTTGAAAAGCTTGGTATGAGTTTCAAGTGCTAGTTAGTGCCATTATTAGTACATTTCTCTTAAGCAATATTATAATGCATATTATAAGCATTATTTTTCAATGTATAACAAAAGTTTATACATTATTTATATTTCCGAAAAATTTGCCAAAAAATAATCTTTCCAAATTAAAGATTTAAGAAAAAAAAATTACAATTCAATTTTCTTTGAAATCTAATTAGACCACACTCTATAAGTGTTGCTGAAGTTTCTTCAGAATTTAAGTATTATATCTTCGATCGTGCAAGTACATATTATTATCGTTTAAAGTTTTCTGCACATTGCAAACATGTACATGGACAAATATTTTTTTTTAATGATTATTCTATTTTGGTGATTGCTAAATATCATCAATCATCGAAATTGTAAGTATGGTAAATTTCATCGTTATAAAGTTTTCTATATTTGCGAAAGCAAAGTTTAGAATAAAGAGTATTTTACAAACTTAAAATACAGGAGCTTTTTTTTATGTATATTTAATGTACATTACATGAGTCTTACCAATACACTTAGTCATTGAGATTTAAGGAAACTATTAATGCATTAAAATCAATAAAAAGCTTCGAAATTTCATAATTTGCAATTATATTATATTTTCATGTACAAAATAAATATTAATATAGCTTATATATTATATTCAGTAATGGAATAAATTTGGTAACGGACAGAGAAATCTTATTCCATCAAAATACATATGTACACATATCTTATCAATACTTTTCGTTGATACAACAGTTACTTTTTCATAGATTTGGTCTATTATTTTCATTTTTTATAAGATACACTGAATGCTTTTGTACTTATTATGTTACATAAAGTGAATTCAAGTTCATTTTCATCATCGACAATGAAACTAATAATATGAATAAATGTACCATTATTTAATATTGCGAATGAATTATCGGATCGAGTTTTTGACCTTGAATGACCTTCAAATAAGCATCGTTGTTTTACAATTTTTTTGTAAAACTTTAACGATTTGTTGGAAATTTCTTAAGAATTTAATATATCTGTATTATCACCTTTATCGCTGCCAAAATATACTATCTCGGACGTCCTATAAACATTGTGTATCCTTGTAGTAGGAACATCATTACAAAATGATCTGACTTCAATGGAAGCTTGGCGAGAAACACATTCTTCCACGATTAACATGCTATGATTAATGTTGACGAATCTTGCAATTTCCGACCTTACATCTTTAGCACATTTAATAGCTTTTAATAGACTATAGTTAGCTGTTTCTAAGCTAAAAGTCGAATTCCTCCATAATGGCCCCCAATTGACAACACTGTTGCAAAGGTGTATCATTTGGTGAACATTAAAGGACATAACCCTTATGCCGTATAATTCTTCTGCCTCTCTAACGAATCTATGCCATCTTTTTATCAGCTTCATTTATTTCGTTAATGTGAACTTCATTTTTCAATAATATAAATATGCTATCAACGAAGAGCAACCAATGTTCTAATTTTTTCTTTGGCAATATTGATGATAAGACAGGTGAACTATAAAATAAGCAATAAATTTCCCACTCTTTCATTTCTCGAACTCAGTGGTCTACATGGCCATGAGACTTGATTTGGTGCAGCTATTCGATTCATTTCATTATCCAACATCTTGATTTTATCATTACTCAAGTTTTCTAAAAAATAAGTTATAAATTGAGATGCAACTCCTTCTAAGCAACAATGCTTATAATTGGGAACAAACCCTCGTATAATATTAAAATTTGGCAAATTGATTAAAGGCGATGGATGCTCTATTCTAATAGGAGTATTGGCCACAGGCGATTCAATCATTAATTTCACAGTCTCTTCGTGATTTCGATTCTCCGGCATTTCATCCATAATTAGGTACTTCATACTTCCTTCCACATATTTTCTTGGATTCGAAAAAGAGCGCATAGCACTGAACGACTGCATGAGTAACTCCATCTGATCTTAATGTTGCTTATATCTAAATTTTTATTATAGGAATATATTGACGCCTCGTACCTCGTACGAAGAAAAGCATAGCTGAAAATCTTGGACGAAGAAAAGTACATTACGGGGCGCGCGGACGAAGAAAAGCACAACTTGCGGCGCTCGGACGAAGAAAAGCACGACTCGGACAAAAAGACTAGCATTATTTATTGCATTCTTATAAATAGTACACCTTCAGAATAGCAAAAAAAACTGCTGCAAACTGCATTAGCAGGTTGCTTTCCCAAAGAGAATCCATGTTCAAATAATTTTATTTTATTCATTATAGCA
>UXGD01003740.1:0-19336 GCA_900474315.1 Torymus auratus
ATCTTTAGCATATTTATTTGCATGAATTTATTAATTTTGTAAAAGATGAAATTTAGGTAACTTGTTTTTTTGATTAGATAGTTAATATGTTCATCCCATTTTAGATTATAATCAAAATTAATTCCTAAATATTTACATTACAATTTACATACACAATTAAGTAAAAACAATTTTTAACTCGCACACAAAGGCGTATTCGTGAAGTCAATAAACTTTGGTAGTTGCTGATGACAATCTACTGACGAGATGTGTGCCACACTCCTATATCCCCTCGGGCCAACTTACTTAGGTACGTGATGCTACAGGGAAGGAGTGCGCTACCTAGCGGTAGCGTGCGAACAATGATAGGCTCTGGGCGGCAGCACATACATGGCGAGCAAAATCAAATTTCAAATTTGGCATTTATTTATACTGGTGCCGAATTTTTATTGTTTTTATATTAAATTTAATGTTTTCAGTCTGGAAGGAAAGGTCTGGAACCCAAATACCCAGGGGTCCTCACAAAAAAGGGTGCTAAGGAAACGTATGACAGTGAACGAATCAATTATTTAAAAAACTCATAACTGAAATAGCCGGGGGACGCAAGGTCACCGCAAAAGAAGGGAATTATATAGACGTGCGACAATAAGCGAGTCGATTATTTAAAAAATTTTTAAGCGCAAAATGCCGGGTGACGCGATATCCACGTAGAAGGGGAAGACTCGTAGACGTGCCACTGTAAGCACGCGATTATTTGAACAATTCATAAATCCAAAGAGCCAAGTGACGGAAGGTCTTAGTAAAATGAGGGAATTATATAGACATGCGATAATAAGAGAGTCAATAGTTTAAAAAAAATCTTAAGCCCGAATACCCGAAGATCGCCAATTTCCCGCAAAAAAAAGCAGTTGCGCAGTTACGCAGACTTATTTAATAATCCAGTCTCTTACCGCTATACGTATGTGAAAATACTGTAACTCCCTTTTGCGCGTGGACCTCGCGGCCGCAGGCTATTTGGGCTAAAGAATCTTTCAAATAATCGACTCTACTACAGCCGCACGACTGCGTGACTAATTCCTCTCCGATATGGACCTTATGTCCCCCGACTATTTTCGCTTAGGCCTTTTTTAAATAGATAACTATTATACTATTGTATCTTACTATTTCACTTCCGCGTGCCTTCTCCATCTACGTGAACCTCGCGTCCCTGTGCTATTTGAGTTTAAGACTTTTTTAAATAATTGGCTCGTTTATTGTCACACGTGTACGAACCTCAATATGATCAAGAATTTCAAGACAAGACAGTAATACTTTTTATATTGACTGACAAGATCAAGACAAAAGAGAAATTTTCAAGAATTTACAAAGCGAAACAATAATTACAGAAATATTGTATTGTTTTGCTCTCGTGCAGCCCTAAAACAGTGCGATTATCAATCGTACAGGAACAATTTATTAACCAAATCTTATATTATTTTCATATATTCGAAATCTTACTGTCGATCGGCGATTCAATCATGAGATGAGATAGCTGATCTAGTTTATAAATATTCATCCAATTTATATAATATTCATATGACGGTGTCGTTGAAGCTGTCAAGCTGCGTGCTCGTTTATTGATCAAGAGGAGATGCGCTTTTATTGACAATCAATGTTTATATCGTGCTCTAAAGCGGACGATGGAATATTAATTCAGAATAGCTATCGACGAAATTACCCAATTTAACTAAAATTTGAAACTGCGCAACTGCGCCAAGTGGTTTGAGACGAAGGATTTATATATATGTGCATGCGCGTTTAGAATGGAAACCAGAGTAAGAGAAGAAGTAAAAGGTAAGAACTAGTTCCGAGTAAAACCAGAATGTAAACCTTTTAAAGTCTTAAGCGCGACCATCGGGCGACCCTCTGGAAATCTTATTTATGATATTCAATTCCTCCGTAAATATTGAGAGTATGAATAATTCTAGATAAAATGTTTCAAAGATTCCTTTCATACCCGCTATCAATGATAAACATACTGAATAGAAAAATATCAACAAAATACGTATGACCAATTAAATAATTCATCCAATCCTCTCATATACCCAAAGCCCTCCTAGTATTTTTCATAACGCGCATCAAAGTCACGAATCGATCCTCCTGAGTATCTTTCTCTCTTTCTCTCTCCCTCTCCACCTGACACCCATATTCCAATAACCCCTTCTTCTAAATTCCAAAAGACTCTCATATCCACACACACACACATCCATATACTCTCACGTACCAAAGAGAACTCACTCACTCGCAGGATAAAAGGCGAAAACGAGAGCGAAAGTACACACACACACATACAGCCACTGCAGAAGCCACACGAGAGCGGGGCGGCTGCAAAAAAAGCTCTCGCAAATGCCGATGGAAAAATGTCGTCGTCTGCGCCTCGTCGTCGTCGAGCCCACGCGCTGTGAATGGCTTCGTTTTCGCCGAAGTGCAAGCTTTGTTTTCATAATCGATACGCCCTCTCTCTCTCTCTCTTTTGCCGGTAGTAGTGGCGGCGTCGGCGGCTGGAGAAAAGTACACCGAGGGCTGCTCTCTCTCTCTCTCTCTCTCTCTCTTTATCGAAACGTCAAATGCAGAGTAAAAGAGAAAGGGGGGAGGGGGAGAGAGGTAGAGGCCCATCAAAAGCAGCAGCAGCGGAGGAAGTCGGGGTGCTGCTGCTGCTGCTCTTGAGCTCTCTCGCGCACGCTCCATTTCGCATATATACCGCGTTCATTTTCGCCGAGTTTAATGCCGCGGATATTCTCCCCTTCTCCACCTCTTCCTCCGCGCGTCCTTTGGCATTAGGGTTTCGTGTAATCGACACTTTTGCGGAGTGGAAGAGAAAGAGAGAGAGACTATTGATACGACGTTCTCGCGGTAAGTTTCGTCGCTCGCTCGCTCGCATTGGCGTTTTTCCGCTCGTTCGCGCGCTGATTTATCGACGTGTGTCGCGAGAGCGGCCTTTTTAGGCCGCGTCCCTTTCCCTACCCGCCTCTGCGCTTTTGTGTGCGTTCTGATTGAGGGTCTCTTGGTGAGGTGGGGTAGTCGAAGGCGATTAATAGCTTAACGGAGAATTTAGGAAATTAAATTTCAAGTTTTAATTACTCTTTGATCCTCGCTGCATTGCTGAATATCGAGCAGTGTCGCCCAGGCTATATATATATACACATAAGCTCGGGTATTATCGACTATTCATTTCAATTTAAATTTATTCGTATTTTACGAAGAATACGACGCGATAAGTCGCCTTGGGCTGTGTGTGTGTGTCTGTGTGTAAAATCGTGAATTAATTTTGATTGTTTACGACGGCGAGTTGAAGATTTTAATCGGTAAAGGTGAGGTTATTATATAAGCAGGCTATAAATAAGGGCAAGTCGAGGTAGAGAATGATATACATTTTATTAGAATAAAATATGTAAACTTAATTCATTGAACAAGTAAGGTATAAATATCCGAAAAGAAAGCATTTCAACTCATTCAAACGGACATCTAATACGCCCCCCTAACATTCTGTCAAATTACAATTACACTCACATATCATTTTACAACTTGTTGAGCGACCTCGATTCCCAGGAGAAGGGGACCATTATAACCGTTATTTGAATATGAACAATGACGCGATTTAATTGGTCCTCGAGAGAGAACGCTCGAATCCAAGGAAAATCTCGGCTCTCTTATAGTACGTTGTAATTTTAATTGTATTGGCAATCAAGTCGAAACGGCTCTCTCTCTCTCTCTCTCTTCACTTTTAATAACCGATTCAAAATGACATCCCACGATTGCAGCGCGCGCCCGCGGAATGATAATAGCTGCAGCTCTGCCGCTCTCGTTTATTATATACGTATATATAGTTTCACATTCATTCAGCGGGTTATTATTGAGATGATTAAACGCGCGGAAAGCACGGTACAAATAGTATATCGCCACTGCTCGCTATAAATACGTGGCGCTGATACGCGAATAAAATGTAGAGAGTGCATCTCGCGTAAATGCATACCGCTATTTTCCGAATAACGTACCAATTCTCTTTATGGTGCATGTAAAACGCGGGGATTGTTACTTTTAGACGATCTGCCGTTCGATATTCGTGCGTATTTCGCCGCATCATGGTCCTTTAAATATACGTCAATATATTTATTGTTACCAATAAAATGACGAATCAAATACGCAACGTGCATAAACTAATGTATTGGAAAGAAAACGGGTCTGAATGTTGCAGTAGCACCGGCAGCCAAGCCAACGATATCGACGAATCAATTTAGATTAGCGCAAACACTATACTCGCCTCCCCCGCCGCAATAATATCGCGAATTTCAATATCTATATATATATATATTCTCCATCGGTATTATCTATATACACACTCGGCATAATGAAGTACGCGCGGGTGGCTCGGCGAATTAGCGCGCCTCGATAATCTCTCAATTAGCGGCAGCAGCGAGGCACACGCGCGCGCGCGAAAAACGCATCTCTGCGATGATGCGCCCGCCGCTGCGCATATATCCCTCATGCATAATCGTTATCACGATAAAGGGGGAGAATATACGAACCGTTTTGCTTATCGATATATACATATACGGTGGGCGCGCGTTTTGCGTGACGGTATAATGAAAGGAGGCACAGCTGCTGCTGCTGCTGCTTTTGGGAGAAGTGGAACGACGCGCGCGGTTCTGTTTAATTGATTGATGGTACCGCGAGAGAGATGTGTGTTGCGTCGCGCGGCTGCGTGCGAAACGCGTGTGTGTTGACACTTTGGGAGTCTCTACAACCTTGCGCGTGCGTGTGCGCTCGCCGCGTATAAGGTATAGGAGAGCGTATATATAGGTATACTGTACACGCGCGAACGTGCGCGTAAGCGCAAGGTTGTAGAGACTCGGTGTAAGCTCGCGCGCGCGCTTTTCTGCTGCTACCGAGGTTGCGTGTATATACGTGGAGTTGGAGTGTCTGCGTTGGGTGGGGGGAAAAATTGTTGTTCGGGGAGGCTGCTAATGCGCCCTGTTTTGGTGGATTTCCAAGGGAAATTATGAAATTGAGATGGGTGGTGAGTTACAAGTAAGATTGTCGTTTTAAATTTTTTTATGAGATTTTTGTACACTTTTATGAGGATTAGAATATAATAGGAATGGAAGAAAATTTGAATATTTCATTCATAACCTGAATCAGTTCATCTGCTTACACTCGGCAGATTTATTATTTGAAATTACGAATAAGGCTGCACGATATAACAAGATTAATTAATCTTGATACTGTATTGTCTTGTCTCAAAATTCAAGACAATAATCGATACAATGTGTATAGTTTTCGATACAATATCAAGATTGTGGTGTCAAGAATCTTGTATTGGCTTGAAAATAATTCAACATTTTCTAATTGTAATATATTCGAGTGATAAAACCTGGCGGGATGGTCGGTGAAATGTTCCTATATCCCCTCGGGCCGACTTACTTAGATACGTGAGGCCACCGACAAGGGGTGCGCCGTCTGGCGGCGGCCCGCAAACTAGACCCTGTCCGGCGGCACTATATATGGCGGGAAAAATTAACTTTCGAATTTGGCTTTTATTTATGCAGATGCCGAAATTTTATAAACCTAATGTATTTGTATACTAGATCAAACGCCCGATACGCGTGCGGAGATAAATTGGGCTTTGAATACAATGTTCGAAAATGAGAAAATAACTTTATAAGAAAAATATAAACAAATAACATTACGTTGCCATGCACATAGCTACAGCATGGCAACGCTTCCTACCAATCAGATTGCGAATAAAACGTGATATGTTCAGTTACGTTATTCTTAAAATTTAGTCAATTTGAGACTTAACAGTTTCTTAAATTTCAAGAAATTTTTAACAGTGAATCATTTAAAATGGACTGACAAGAAGAGTGCATACCCTGCGAGAAACGGATTTTAACGAGCATTGGAGAGTCGATTTCTGGTACCTAAAAATGAAGCCCAGTGTTCCTGTGAAACCCAAATACCGGGGGGCGGTGTGAGAGGGCCTCGCAAAAAAGGGAGTTACGAAGACGTGCGACAGTGAACGAATCAATTATTTAAAAACTTCTTAAAGCCGAAGAGTCGGAGACTGCGAGTTCCACGCAAAAAGAAGCAGTTGTTGTACGACAAAGACTTTTTTAATAATCCACTCTCTTACTGTCGCACGTCTACATAACTCACTTTTTTGCGTGGGCCTCGCGAAGACAGGCTATTTAAGCTCAAGAATCTTTCAAATAATCGGCTTCCTCTTCTACGTGGAACTCACATACCCGGACTATTTAGGTTTAAGACTTTTTTTATATAATCGACTTGCTATTGTTCTTTGTGAGACGTTTTGTAATGATTGACTCGGTTACTGTCATATGCCTGCTTAGCTCCAATATTATCGAGGATTTCAAGACAAGACAATAATACTTTTCATATTGACTGACAAGACTAATACAAGAGAGAAATTTTCAAGAATTTCCAAGAGCGAGGCAATAATTATGCAGAAATATTGTATTGTCTTGCTCTTGTGAAGCCCTAATTACGAATTCATATAGTAATTTGGAGAACCGTTGTATTTACAGAAATTTTCGTCGTTAGTCATTCAGCGAACCGTACGTCCTTGCTGTAAGCTTTTAAAATATTATTAATTGAGAAATTAATATTGTAAAAGTTGCATCACGCTCTTCTATATTCAACCATAATAATAATTAAAGTATATTTTCAAACAATCATTACGGTATAGTTTCATCATCTCACGCTATATACCTCCATATTATTATTATCAAAAAGCGTTCGATCGCTTAGATATCAGCAGCCGACATGCCTATAACCAATCAATACCAACAATCCGATTTGCGCGCAGGCACGACAGCCATGTCCACGTCGTCCCCGCGCAATCGGACCGAGAAAATATGCGCGCATGACGCGGGTATATAGGGCTGGGCATAAATTAATTATCGCATCTGTAATACGCGAAATACGGCATCATTCGGCTGATTACGATTTCCGAGTGAGTTGGCAACCCTGCCCCGTGAGGATTATTTTTGCGGCTCATTTGGAAGAGAGAGAGAGAGTGGGTGGTGATAACTGACGAGTCATCCTATACTACCGCGGACTAATTAAACGCTCTGCCGCTGCGTCTTATCGCCGTGGGATCTTGAGAGAGTGAAAAGTGTCGCCGAAGTGAAATCCATGACGCTGCTGGTGGTGGTATAGTTGTAGTGGTGTTACAGCGGGAATCGATGGTTTTTAATTAACTTTGGGGATATGGCAAGAGGGTTGGTCATTAATCACGGTTGAATGGAGAGAGAGAAATGAGTGATGCGTTGTTGTTGTGGTGGTGAGCGTCAAAGGAGAGATTATGATAATGATATTTTTTGGCGCGGCAATATGCGGGGATTAATTATATATTTTCGTGAAATGAGAAACATTTCGGGAAATTCGTTTGCGGGTGTAATTTGGTGGATTACGAATAATATTTTCGTCAAAGGGAAATTTTCAATTTCGATGATGGAAAATAAATTATTAATTTTTTCAAAATATCACGCCTGTATATTTATATATCGAGAGGGTGGTAAAAAATTATTACATTCATATTTTATACTAAATACTTCTAATTATACGGAACGAAAGGTCCGCTTTATTCCGTTAAAGTGCGAACTGACTGAAGCCCCGTTTTAAGTTAAATCCAGCTAAAAGCTTTTCAGCTTTACGAAAAGAAAAATAATAAAACACAATCCGCTTCATGTAATTCCGGCGTCCATAATGAATCCCTGAAATTCAAAAATTACGACAAAAAAAAAAAGAAAAAGAAGACCGACCACCACGCGCTTCGAACAATGGGGTATACTTTTTGCACGACCTACTTGACCAAGAATAACATTTTTCCCTGATTTGGCCATTTTTCGTTCATCATCACTCCTCTCTCGCTGCACATTTTTTTTTCTCGCGTTTCGATAGCTCAACGCGGGTGGGAAAAAAATTCCGATGATTAGAAGTGATTCGAGAGAGTGAAAAAGAGAGAGAGATATTGATAAAGGGTCCGAAGGGGGGTGGAAGGAGAAACCGGCGCGCGGGGTGGGTAATGGAAAAAATCGATCCGCGGGTCGTTGAAAAATATTGGTCAAACACTCGATTCGACTTTGACGTCGAATTCGATTAATTAACTTTGTTTACTGTTCATCACGCCTGTGCGAGCAGCCGGTGGGCTCAAGTGCTCTCTCTCTCTCTCTGTCCTTTTTAAAAGTGGTTTTTCTTTTCGTGCTAGATTACACGCGCGGGTGAAAAAGAGGTGAAGAATCTCATTAAGGACCTAATGCACTTGACGAAATTCGAACCGAGTCGTTATTGGTTTTGGGTTTGCTCGGTTTCAACAGATCCTGGTTTGCTTTTTTTAAAGGGTATATACTCACTTGAGAGAGAGGGAGTTTAATTCGCGATCTTTAGTTTAATATTTATGAAAATAAGTGTAATTGGAAGGAATAGTAGAGTTTATAACGATTGCATTACGCGAATGTAATAACTAAGAAACGATGAGAAACTGGTACGAGACTATCACGTGGTACGAGTTAAAGTTGCTTGAACTTTCCTCGTTATTTCCACCTTTATATCATTTACTTCTCACACTTAACCTCACATTATACCACATTAATATACATTATATTCAAACCTCTCATCGCGGTTATATACAATTTTATAAACTCGCAACTCGACCATTATCTTACCGAATTAACGCCACAATTCGTCACCTCGACTCATTAATTTTCCCACATAAAGTAAAAACACCAACGACGACATTTAGCAAACCTCTGGGTAAAATAATCATCAACGCTCACGCGACACACGTTCTCCTAACAACGTGTGTCCCATTACACCACTATAACGAACCAGAATTCACCATCTAAAAAAGCAAAAAAAAAAGAACACACACACAGACGCGTCCCTTTTACACCACACACGACGTTAAAATAAAGCGTATAACATTAACATTTTCATCCTCCTCTGCGCTCGCTGCACGGTAAATTTAGCAAAATTCCAGCGGCGAGACCATTGTTATGTAAACGAGCAACAATTACAGGGATGAATGACCTCGGGGGGGAGGTTAGAGCAGCCGCTCTCTACGCGCAGCGGCATAGTACATTACCGCTCGCATACGCACATACGAGAAAGTTTTCAACGAAAATTACCTGCACTCGCTGCACCTCGACAAACACGCGAAAAATTGCATACATCCCGTATATATTAGCGAGAGCTGGGATTGTAACAAATCACGTAATTCCATACGTAAAGGGAAACTCTTTATAGTACATCAATCAAAACAAACCGCATTGGTGATACCGGTAGCACCCACCCATTTTCACACTATGTATATACAACTCACCTGATCTCCTCTCCTCACCTGGGTTACACCTCTTTGACACACCTACACACGATCCACTCGCACCAAATCAGTCCTCTCTCTCTCTCTCCCTCGGTAGCAATGTTCCTTTCTTCCCGAACCACAACGTAAAGAACCACCCCACGTCTGTATATATACGCGACACTCGACTCGGTATTCTCTCTCTGTGCTTTTACTCTCTGCGTGGCGTAGCGGCGGACTAGCCAGAGGCGACTGACGGCACCGCCGCCACGTGGAGCAGCCGAGCCACCCCGCGGCGCGCCGCCGCCGTATACATGCGCGCGTCGCCACCCCCTCCCCTGTATACACTATACCGCGGCTCAACGCTCCCGTATATATAATTACATATATAGGCATATGTATGCCATCATGCACCCTATATGTGTGTATGAGTCTTTCTTGCTGCTGTCGCGTGACGTTCGAGATTTTAGGGAATATTGGTGTAATTGGAGGTGGGTGTATTATGTAGGTATATAATTGAGCTGCAGTTTTCTTTTTCGCCGGTGAGCGAGGGGGTCTTATGTTTGTTTTCGGGTGTATTGTTGCGAGTGTATAGGGGGGAGAGAGAGATTATTAGATTGATCTGCGAAATTGGCATGGGGGTGGGTAATGGTAGGGTGTACGGGGGGTTGTTACGCGAACGGCTGACGGAAGTGATTAAAATCGCGATTTCGATGGTTAATGCGAGAGCGGCGCGCGCAGGGCTTGATGTGATTTTGCAAATTGGAGGGTGGAACGTGATATGGAAATTATGGAAGGTTTGCTGTTTTTTTTTCAGGTTAAAATTTCACTTTGGTAGAGCGTTGTTGTAGGGGTAAAAAGCGAAAAATTATTTTTGAAAGGTTTTGGGTGCAAAGTACATAGGGTATTTATCTCTTTGTTGTTATGGGGGAGGATGTAATTTTGTTGAATTTTTAGTTTGCAAAATAATAGAAAACCCAGTGAAATTCCGAAAAATAAGTTTATTATTTACTTCTGCGTATATTGTGCATTCTTAAAAGAGAAACGTAATTTAAAGCTTTCGCATTTTCAAACTTTACAATTATAATTAAAGTGAGAGCACGTTATTTTGCTCAAAAATATATGTACGATGCAACTTCAAAATTTTAGATGTTGATGAATATACGCTTTGCCTGTGTATTTAAAGTTATTTACCAAAGTTTCAGCTAAATCGATCAATTACCTACCTACCGGCGCGCCGCTGAGAAAACTGGGAAAAATTAGATTACCCCCCGGGCCCTGGTGTCACGCTAAATAGATTATCAAACTAAGTTAAAGCTAAACTAAGTCAAAATATTTGGAATGTTTAAAGTATAAAAGTAATTATTTTAAAATTCCACGGATATATACCTAATACAGTGAAATTTTCCATCAAATATCTAATTAAACATAAACTTGTTTTAAATAAACGTTAATTATAATATCCACCAACATAACATTAATTTTACAATGTAACATACAACACCATTGTAAAATAACAGACTTATATATACATCCAATTATAAAATCTTCGATTAATAAATTTTAAAAGCTTCAAAATACATAATCAAACGCAAGCAACCGATTCATTCATTTAACCAATTTAACCTGGAAGCCCCGCGCTACTTCCCATCCGACACCTGTCTAAAGACGTTTCCTAGCTGACACGCGGTGTATAAGGTTTACCTTTGGCACGCTATATACTTCGCTGTAACGTCTGGAAAACTTTGGCGCCGCCGTGCGCGCTTATACATATTACATTCTCGTTAGTCGGGGCTCGAGCTAGAAAAGTCATATTTATTTTGCACGAAATAATGACACGCACGCGCAAAGTTGCCACCACCAACGACGAACTGCCAAAGTTATTTGACGCGGCTTTCCTGCGCGTCTGGAGGGCGAATAATACGGTTTCCGATAACGCGAGAGAACGTGTGTGTATGAGCGAGACGTCGAGCGCCGCGATGCTACAATATTCATGCGAATTTCTGCAATGAACTTTTGAGAGCGCGCGCGCGTTAGGTGGCTCGTGCGGTAAATAAATACCGCGGTGACGTAAATAAAGTATATACAACGGTAATGCAGGGGATAAAGCCGCCGCGTGTATTATATATAAGCGTGAATTATCGGTTCAGCGGTATATGACTGCGTGCGCTAATGTAACGCGCGCTGCTGTCGTAAAAGTATTTAATATGTGCGAGTATATAAAAAAAGAAATAATCAATCAATATCGCGACGTGGTGATAATAAACCGCACGACGGTCGTAAAAAGTCGCGCGTTTTAAAAGGTATACGCGAATAAGGAGCCGGCCGGCGGACGGTAAATAATCATTAGGAATATTATTGCAAAATTATTATGAATTTAACGAAGAAGGCGCGAATGTGCCAGCCGCCAATAAAACGAATGTGAGTATATGTATATGGGTGCGCAAGGTTTTATTATGCATCAGGTTCTCGTTAGCGCGTTTTGCGAATGCGCGACGAGCGAAAGAGAAGTGTCCCGATCTATCGATTAGGCGCAAATCTTGATTTACGCGGCGACACGCGAGCTGAGCGTGGAAAAATGGAATTGCGTAGTCTCGTAATTCGCGAGAGATGCTTTTTCTATTTAGCTTGCAGATACAGTAATTTAATTGAAGACTTTCAATTTGAGTACACGCAAATAATCTAATGACACTGTATATTTTAATTGTTTTATCTGGAAAGTAGGTGAACGTGGAGCTAATTTATTTGATTATTTCAGTTTATTTGACGTTCGTTACAACGATTTTGCAATGCAGATTAAAACGAATTAGTATAAAGACAAAGCTGCGTACTATAAAATTTGAATGAAGCATAAAGCTTTAAACGACAAAATAACGAGGTTAGGAAAATTAAAATCAGCGCGATCGTTTGGTATGAGAAAATAATTAAATTATTACACGAGCGGCCACAAATAAATCCAGTAATAAAGTGAGTACGAAGTGAGTAATAGATTTATGTCTTACTCGACGGAATGTGATTTCCATTGTCATTTGTTAACAAGAAATGTATTTCAACGAAAATAGGTAAGAAAACGAATACTTCATGGAATATACAATTCATTTAATCCGATGCTAATAAAATTATAGTTACTTCAATAAATATAAAACCAGACGATATAGCTTGAGTAAAAGTTCAAAAGTTGAAGTAAATTCGCGACATGTGCCCTCCTTTGCAAAACTATTCTTATTTCAAAAGCTACAGCAAAAAAAAATAACAATTACACTTAAGATAACGCCGACTCGTTAATCAAAAGTATATCACCAAAAGACACGCAGACACGTGACAGTTACGACATAACACGGCGGTAGGTATCCTTATTCTTCGCACTCTACTCGCAATTTTCGCCTCTATACACCCGACCCAAATTTATCCTCCCCCATCCCGAAACTTTGACTTTTTCTCCCCGCAATCATCACACTTTTTCGAACCTGTCAACCGCATTCATAATCCTCCTTCTCTCCACCGATCACCAAAGCAGGAAAAAAAAATTCCTCGCCGTCACAAATTGAAACCATCCCATCACCCCTCATATAACAAGTCCGCACGTGCCACTACTCTCGCGCCATAAAGTCCTATTAATATTCTTCGGCGACACGAGCGGAACGAGCGAGATATAAAAAGATGATCGCGCGAGCATCTGCGCGCCGCGGGCGATATTATTTTCGCATCAGCCGCCGCGCGACTACTACTTCACCGTGGCTGAAAACTTCTTGAATTATGCGATAAACCGAGACATAATTGATCGGACTCGCGAGAAGGCGAGAACAAGTCGTTAAATAATGAAGGTCCCCACGAGAGATTGCGCAGCGATGCAGCAGCAGTCTCAACCGTAAACCGAGGATTCACTTCTTATATAGCCGACACGCACACAAAGCTCATAAAACTATATGTATACGCGAAGGGATTTACGCACGATTTACGCTGCAGTCGTAGTGCGGCGGCGCCCCTTAAATACGCTGATAGATGGTAGGAGAGAAGGTCGATCGGAGCGGTGATTTTAATCGCCGATGATGTAATGTGGCAACCGTGCGCGAGTATATATGGTTTTGTTTCGGCAGTCGGAGCGCGGGAGAAGATTTTCAATGATTCATATAAGTCTGAAGGAGTATTGTATAGGAAGGGTGAAATGAATATAGGTGGAAAGAATTGTTGTTGTGGGGGCGAGGATTTATTTTTCGGGGTGACATTATACGGTGGATTGTGCGGTGGTTATGGGAATCGTAGAGAATATAAGAGATAAAAATATAATATTTTAGTATGTGTATGGAAGGAAAAACGCAATAATTGTATTGCGTTGTATTTTTATGGTGCGAGTGCAACCTATCACAGTTGAAAAAGAAAAAAAAAGTATAGAATTAAAACTATAATTCAATTGCATGATTCAATCAATAATTACAATTAGCAAATTAACTTATTGTTTAAATTATTCAGTTTAACTGACGAAAATTGAGTTAACCTTTTTCCGAAAATACGTAAGTTAATATTCTACATCAATTCTAAAGGATCGGAATAATTAATAACTTAATTGACAGGACTTGCGTGATGGGATATCATATTCGCATGAGAATTTTTTAATAATGTTCTTGTTTTAATGATCGACTAAATTCTCAATTAAATACTAGCGAAAATACCTCGCTCGCTAACACTCGCTCTGGTTAAGTTTTAACGAATAAGTGCGCTTGATGATCTTCTAAAATCTTTTTATTACATTTCATTTTCTATTATTCTATCTTCGGTACCTAAAACGGTCAGGCTAACGTCCGAAGAACGATGCAAAATGTGCAATGTATAAAAAACGAAGCAGATTAATATTGTAGATGATTAAAATTGTAATACAATTATTTCAGCACAAATAATAATCCAATAAACTAGAAATAAAATCAAGCTCCCTCGCTCTCTCTCTCTCTCCCGAAATCTCTGAAAATCATATCTTATTCGAATCGAATTTAAATTATGAACATTCCATATTGCAAACCTCTTTTAGCAACCAGCAGCAGGAGAATTCCGCCCAACAGCAAACCGTCGAAATTGCAATAATAACATTAAAACACGTCTCTCCCGGGCACAAGAGAGAGAGAGAGCTCTCAGCAAAAATCATCATCCACAGCTCTCGACGGCACGCCGATAACCATGAGAGAGAGAACCTCCTCTCGCCATATACCGAAAGATCAGCGCGCGTAACGGGGCCACGCCTCGGCCATACTTCTCTCTCTCTCGCTCGCGCGCCCGTGAAAGACGCTATATAACGAATACCCCTCCACCAGCCGCACACGCGCTAAGAAAAGAAAGAAGCTCTCGCACGCGCGCGAGGCGCCTCGCTGAATTACTTAAAGCGATGGTCGACGTCGGCAGACTTTTTTACCCCCTCTCTATACTGCTTCAGCCCGAATATCTTTAACGTCCTTCTCTTCCTCCTTAACGCCGAGTGCTTTATAGGTCGTTCGCGCGGCCGTAAAAAAGCCGGACGCACCGGATGATATTAGGGGGATGTCGCTAAAGACAGGAGGTTTAGGAAACGAGAGCTGCGCGTGTATATCTGTAGAGATCGAAGCGTTTGGCGAATTATTGATGGTGACTCAGTGATTTGGGAGGGAGGGGAAAGTTTGTTAAAGGGGCGAAGGGGCTGGATTGTTGGCGAGAGGCGGCGGACCAAGTTTTCGAGAGGTACTTAATCGAACGAAAATAATGAATTTCAAGTCGTCGCGGGGGTAAGGCGCTTACAGAGCCATTGAGATGGAAGTCGCGGAGTAGTTGCATTCTGCTGAAAGCCGAGAGGTTCGATAAGATAGCGAATTATTTTAGGGATGTGACGGTGCGGTTATTTATACGGTTAGAGATTTTTTGATAAATTGTAAAGCGGAAAGTGGAAAGAGAATATAAGTATTGGAGATGAAACTTACGTGGCCGTCATAATTCTGTAAAGTGTAATTTGTGTAACTCACCTGCAACAGAAAAGAATAAAAATAGTTGATTAAATGTGGATAAGTATTGATAAGAGGCGGTTAAATCATGTTTTCTAATATGAGCTGCCAACGCGCGTATGCTAGCAGTGAACGATAATCTCCCCCCGACGCCGGTTTTATCTTAATTATGCAAATTCGCTGCTTTGATTATATATATGAAGTGCGTATATATTTACGACCTCGGCGAAATGATATTTATTGATTACGCTAAATAATCAAAAATGTTATTTTCTAATTAATGCGCGTTTACAAGCTGCTATTAAGGGGGATATAAATTATAATTAATGTCTTAGTTTTATATTCATATGCAAATTTCATTTAATCATTTTCGAAATAATGCCAATTGCCTTTAGAATTCTAAAACGTCATTAAGCTGATATAAATTTCCATGTGCCTCTTACTTTTATATCTATATAACGTGCAAGAGGAATTTAATTAACCAGTAAAGAGAATCGCCCACACTGAACGATGTTGAAATGTAATTTAAAAGGTTTAACATTATATAAGCAAAATTATCTATTTTAAAAAGAATAGAGAAAACCGACATTACTGCGGGAGGATAGACAAAAAAATGTACATAGCTTTTCAGTAGAACGAGTCATGTATGGTAAGACCACTATACAGTCGACAACTTTCTACTCGTTTTAAGAAACTCCCAACTGTTTCTCATATATACATTTTCCCGTTTCATCAAGAAATTTCGTATATATTTCACACGCTCACTCGTAGATCAAAAACCGCCGTACACGTAAAATCCTGTAGACCTACCGTCTTTAACGTTTACACGCTCGGGCCGCACGCAAAGGAAAAAAGCAACACACATCAGACCAAACATCCAAGCGCGCGATTTTTCACCTGTCGCAAAAACAACTTTCACCTGCTACGTCTCCACCAGACCAGCGTCTCAGCCAACGCTACAAACTCACACACACACACATATACGCAACTACCACATTTCCTCTCCACACATAAAACAATTTCGACAACCTCCATCTCACTCTCTCTCTCTCAGCAACGCGCAGGAAATTGCCGTTTCCACGGACGGCCGTTTACAGATCGAGCATTCCCGGCACCTGCAGCGCCAGGCGTCGTCGTCGTCGCGGCGGATTAAATGAAAGTGCGAGCGGGCGGGCGACGAACCTCATATGCGCTCTCGCTGCTCATACACACTTATTACGTCTGCTGCTGCTGCTGCTGCTGATTCGACGAAGATTAAAGCGTCGCGCGTACATGTATGTGTGTGATTTCGCGAGTGGCGCGTGTGTAATTTGGTTGACGCCCGCGTGTGAAAGCGCAAGCCAGACTTTTTTTTCGGTGCTGTTATACGTGTTCGCGGTTCTTTTTTGCCAGAACGAGAGAAGGGGGAAAGAGTGGTTGAATTATTTGGTGGGAATTTATTGCATACGTGGATTCAAGCGTATGTGTGTGTGTGGAGAGAGAGGATGATTATTTTTTGGGAGGAGTTATTGCGCGCATTTTGCGTGATTTAACGTTTAATTTTGGGGCTGAGCAACGGGTGTGGGCGTGATGAAAAATTAAAGAATTTTTAAGGTTCCTTTATGACGCAGTAATGAGGGGTGTTTGCTTGTTTGATGTTAAGAGGTGGTCGTACCTAAAAATTACTTAAAAAAAAGAATACTTACACGTTGACTGAACATATTGCGTATAGTGCGTGAATAAAGAATTGAAAATCAGTACGTGTAAGAGGACTAAATTCATTTGGTTGATGTTAGTTTCAGTTATTGATCTCCTAACTTGTGCCTTAAACATCGAATAAGAGATTAAGTAATTTTTTTCAATAACAAAGTATATAGTTACTAAGGCGAACTCTATATTATAATTCGTGTGATTGTTTAACTGCTTCGAATATTGCTCTGAATAATTGAAAACTAAAATCATATTTCAAACACTACAACCAATCCGTATAGCTAATTTTTCAATAGAGAAAGAAAATAATTACAATACTTTAATCGTTCACCTACACCAAGGCTCCCACTACACGAGATAAGAAAATAATTCCTGACTGACACAATTTTTATTCCGATTACCGCAAACAAGCGTATACGGCTGAGTCGAGGGGTACCATCAGCTTTAAGTGCACCCACTCTGTTCCACTCATCGCTACGAGGCCCATTACCTACTCTCCGAAAAGACTAGTTAATGGCCTGGATGAGAGAGAGAGAGAGGACGAATGTTTCAGGTCCGTCGTTTTTCGTTTTTTTCCCCCTCCTAAGCGCAAGGGATGGCTCTCCGATGGCCCCTAAACGGCCGTTCCGTACTGGCGCTGTACATTCGTATATATCCGACGCTTTTAAAACGGATAGGAGCTGCGAGAGTCCCGAGATACTCTTCCCGGATAAATATTTTATCAAAAGAGTATCTAGATAGGTAGTAAAACTGTTAACGCTTCTCTCGTGCGGATTGATTGCATTAGCCCGCTGGTGGTGTGATCGGATAAAATGGTTATATTATGAATAATTGATATAGCTGCTGTACCCGATATACAGTATACGTTCAAGTGTATCGTATTTATGAATTTTCATTAATTATTGTCGTACGTTGTATTATTGTCGTATAATTCAATCGTATCGGCGATCCAATTATCATCTATATGCATGAATGTCAATAAATCCACGTGACATTGTTATTTTAATCCTATTATAGAGTCTGGTACTGCAAAGTCAATATGTTAATTAAGGTAGTAGCTCGTTTGACATTGTCAAGCACATTAGTTATTATAAAGTCATTAAAGGCGAAAGAATTAGTATATACTTGAGGAAAAATAATTATCGCTGTCGCCATTAATGAATATCCAATACGACCACATCGATTTTATGATCATTCGTTTAATCGTTGTACAGAAAGTATACTGATGTAACCACAAACACATTATAATCACCATCATCGCTACATTTTATGTACACATCACAGAACCAACGACAACTTGCATTAAAAACGCAAAAAAAAATTTTACGATTCAACAAACCGCAAAATACCTCCACCAGTAGAGCCAGCACCATCGTTTCGCAGCAACGCCAACAAAGACATATGCGGTCGACAAAAATCCCCATCAACCTCCATTTCTCGCAAGCATCCAGAAGAGAAGCTCCTTTGGCCTCCCGTCAGCCCCGACCGAAATCTTAAACCTTCTCCTCTCCTGACATCCATCCTCCTCTTCCACCCTCACCACTGCTCCTCTTCGTCCCGCGACCCGACGTCGTATTCCCCGAGACGACAGACTACGCGCGGCGCGTCCGTTTCGGCTGTTATGTCGTGCTCCTTGCATTCACTCGAACCCTCTCTCTCTCTCTCTCTCTCTCACTCTATATCTCCCAGCTGCGTCTCAAGCGTGTTAATTAGACGGGCTTTTGTCCCTCCGTACCGAATGAAGCAAATATGAACTGGTCTATCTCTCTCTTGGTCTTGGTTTCTTATTAAAGGACGGAAGGAAGAGCTTGCCGGAAGGAGGGACTCGCCATTTTTCGCGAAGAGCTACTCTTTTCGGCGGCGGTTCTCGGTTTAAGCTGGATTTGCATTTTCTTCATGGGGCATTGAGGGGAGAGACAGGGGAGAGACTTGTGGTTTATTGGTTATTAACGCGATTTCAGCGCGGTTTAAGATGTAAGCGGCTTTCTTAAAGGGAGCGAGGCGAGTGTACGTGCTGAATTTTTCAGGGAGTCTTTTTTTGCATGAAGGGGGAGGCCATTAGTTATGATCGCGAGCGCTTGGTGTCAAGATGAGTATAGCGCAGTAACGGTGTGTGTTAAAGGTACAAGCAATGGCTTTAAAAGCTGTACAAGAAGGTGAAAACAATTCATGCTGTCGTGTTCTTTCCTCCTTATGTAAAATTGCCAGTTAGTCAAGGATTAAAGATGCTAATAAATTATGTCCGCATTAGTTAGCTAGTATAGTTTATATTAGACAAAAAAACACATTTTTTTGTCATTTTGCCTTTTTTCATTCTTAAAAAGTCCACAGCTTTTTTCTGTGACCTTCA